>CM046443.1:28204266-28479793 GCA_025506515.1 Flaveria trinervia
CATCATTATTATTATTGCATCTCTATCGCTTACCATGTGTTATGACGACTCCCGTCTCGTTGCATCCTCGTGTTTCCGCTCTTAGCGGGGGTGTGACACAACTTTGCAAAGCCTAGAATCCTTAAATCAGTAATCATCGCAACAAAGTTTTACAAGGCAATTATGATATAAGAAAGGGGGATCCATGTTCATTTTTCAAAATTTCCGTTTCTTGGTATCCACCAGTCCACCTCTTACTATAATACATTTGTGCACTGTGATTAAGAAAACCTTGTTATGCAGAGGAAATTCAACAGTTCAGTGAAGCGCTAATTGCTTGACAGCAAAATGAATCCTAAAACACACAGTCAATAAAATTGAATTTACCTGAACAATTGCTTCCTTCAACTAAGAATGTAAACGGGATCCTGAGTCTTTAACACTTACTCAAGCTATGTTCAAAATCAAAAACACAAATTTATCAAAAACAACTAAAAATCAATTAGAAATTGCATAGTGAACAGAAGAACAAGCGAGAAGAATCTTACCTCCAAGAAGTTGTAGTAGGTTGAAAAACAACTAAAAATCCAGATGGTGTGAGTTTGTGTAGTGTTTTGACGAAGAACGAAATGCAATTTGAATTAACCGCGAAGCCAAAAATCGTACTCTTTTCGTGTTATGTAGGGTTTTGAGGAAGAAAAGCCCTAGCTATGACCTTCTCGAAATGGAGGTGATGGTGATGGTACCTTGTTCTCCGAAAGCAACTCTGATATGTTCTCCATTCTCCGAAAGCAACTCTGATATGCTCTCCGAAAGTAGAAAAGCCCTAGTTATGAGTTGTAACTTATGCATCAAGAGATGTACATATCTTAATTTGAAGTGATTTGTGTGAAATGACATTCTTGCCCTTGTCAAATGAATATTAATATAGTATATATATATATATATATATATATATATATATATATATTATATATATATATATCCGTGCTTCTACGAGAATCATTTCATTCCCCACTCTTATTTTGGTTAAATACTAATTATAAACTATACAATATGCAAAATAAGAGTAAATTCATGGACAGTCCCTGGGATTTGCCCATATTGTAATTTTAGTCCCTACATTCATTAAATTACAAATGAGGGCCTGGACTATGCATGATATGCACATTGGTAGTCTCCGATGCTAACGAGGTTAAGTTTATTTATTAAGTCAATGTAAAATTACCAATATACCGCTAAATTTAAAAACAATAATTTAAAAATAAAACCTAACTTACCCCCACCCAAACCCACCCATCACACCTCACCCCTCCCCCCATCTTCTTCCTCCATCTTCATCTTCTTTATCCTCTTCATCTTCTTCATCTTCTTCATCTTCATCTTCATCACCATCACCGCCACCTCTCCATCACCATTAAAGAAATAAAGTATCAGTACTAGTCTAAGTCTTTCTCTCCCCCCTTTTTTTCTCTCTCTCCCTTTCTCTTTCTTCAAATCCGATGAATCAACTTGTTATCGTGTTTAGTGGTAGCCATGGGTGGTTGTTTGATTGGTGGTGATGGGTCAAGGGTGTAGGTAGCAACGGTGGTGGTGGGTTGAAGGTGCTACGAAGATGCCAGTGTTGGTTAAGGATGCTCTAGGACGGTGGTGGTGGGTGGCGATGGTGGTGGTGGGTTAAGGGTGATGCAACAATGGAGGTGGTGGGTTGAGGGTGTTGCGGTGACGGTGGTAGCTTAAGGGTGGTTGTGGGTTGTGGAGGTGGGTTAGGGGTAGTGGTAGGTTGTGAAGGTGGGTTGGGGGTACAAGCAGTGGTAGTGGTGATGGGTTGAGGGTAGGGGCGGCGGGGTTCTGGTTGGTTGAGGGTAGAGGTGGCAGCGATGGTGGGTTGAGGTTAGAGGCAGTGGTGGTGGGTGTTGAATGTTGAGAAGATGATAAAACTAAGGGGTATTTTGGTCTTTTAAAAAAACTAACAGGAAAACTTAACATTTGTTAGTGTCAGGAACCATCAATATGCACTTCTTACATAGTTCAGGCCCTTATATGTAATATATTGCAAGTAGAGACTAAAGTTGCAATACATATCCGTGTAATTTACAATGCAAAATAATAATACATGATAAATTGTCACACTCGAAATTCAACCCCACAACCTTTGATTACGATAAGAACTCCATTTATCACTTCAACATAATCATACTAAAACATCTAAATTACTTACAAGTCAAGTTTGATGTTAGTTTAATGAATGACTTGTTATATAACTATACAATACATATTTACACGAACAATGCTTATTTTATATCTTCTTTTTGCACCATATTGACTTCCTTGCTCACTTCACATATTCCACATTATGTCTGACTTTCTTATCCTCTCCTCATGTATTCATCAACATCTCTCTCCTTTTTCCCCCTTCAAGGGGTTCTCTTTCTCTTCTGAGCCGTTGCCACCATGATCGGCCATCGTTGCTAGGCTTGATTCAGAACCCCAGTTGTGGTAGTGTGGTGATGATATTGGTGTCGTGGCTACAACAGTGGTTGGTAGTTTATAATGGTGGTTATCGCCTCTACGAGTTATTTTTTTAAACGGAAAATGTGTGACCTTGCCTCAGAGGATAAATGTTATTTTAATCAGATCCACCTATCCGTTTTTCAACCAAGACCGAATCCTCAGCCTCTCAGGAGGAAACTCAACTAGGAAAACCCACTAGCTTAACTTTAAGCATTTTACTCATAGTAATACTTGAAACTAGGAGTGCAAACGAGTTGAGCCGAGCCTGAGCTCGTATGGGCTCGAGCTCAGCTTGTGATGACTTAGGAGAGCTTGTATGGGCTTGGGCTTGATAAAGCTCGACTCGTTTCGAGTATTTTTATCTATCCGATCTCTAGTAGCTCACAAGCGGTTCGACTCATTTGCACCCCTACTTGAAACCATAACCTTGTAATATTTACATTTACATGAATCGTACCTTAACTAGTTTAACTAATGATCATGATACTTATGAGAGTTGCTTAGAAAAAATATTTTGTAAGGGACTAATGTTAGCTAAAGAGTATATCATGAGGGCTCGAATGCAACTCTACACATCATATATGCATCGCATTCCACTTTCCCTAGGTCACAGAAACATGACGGACCAAACCAAAGAAGAACCCACCGGAGAAGATCTGGGCACCACCGTGCCACCGCCGGACCAGAACGTCGAAGACACCACAAAGAAGCTCGAAAAGCTCACCACTTCTTCAGCATTTGGCCTCCGTCGCAACGCACTCGCGACGCCGTCATCAAACGCCTCATCGAAACTCTCTCCGACAAGTCCGTACTCTCCGATCGCTACGGCGCCATTCCCTCCGACGAAGCCGCCGGAGTCGCCCGCCTCATCGAGGAGGAGGCCTTCAGTGCCGTCCCTGCTTCGCCCGTGCCTGACGGTGATGATGGAATCGAGATCCTTCAGTCGTACTCGAAGGAGATCAGTAAGAGAATGCTGGAGTTTGTGAAGTCTAGATCTGTTGAATCGGTGAAAGAGGAAGCACCTGTTGATGCTTCTGGTGGTGGTAAGGATGAGGAGAGCTCTACTGTCGAGACCTGATGTTACAGGTGTTGGTTTCGGGTGTGTAACTTTTATCTCTTGAGTCGATTACATTCTAGGGTTTTGATTTCGATGAATGTTTGATTATCAGTTTGTTAGATCTAGTATCGACTTGTTTTTGGTTTTCTGTTTGTTGATTTCTGCTTTCATCGTACGGGGATTTCTAGGGTTCTGGAGACCAATTATGTTATATGTATTATTTCCTCTTAAAATCATACTTTGGATCTCTAGATTTATGCTGTTAAATCTGCCTTTATGCTATAATTATGCTATAAACCTAATTGATCAGTTCATGCTATCTTGTTGTAATTTTCATTTTGCAATAGGAATTGAAACATAATGCTGAAGGCAAAATCATGTTCTTGAGAAAGTGTTTTAGCCAAGAATCATTAGAATCATTTGAAAGCACTCTGATTGATTGGAAAGAAAAGCAATTTATGCCAATTGAATTGTGAGTTTGATATCTTCCTAACCATGTGGTTGTCCCTGTCCCTTTGGTGGAATATGCCAATAGAGTTTTCTTTGAGTGAGTGTGAAGTTCAATTCATGATACAACTGCATTCCACCAAGTAGTGATGAAAATGAAGGTTGATGAAATAAGAAGCAAATTACAAAATTAGATCTCAAGTGTGTCAACAAAACCATACAGCAGTTGAGTTGGGTGTTACCCATCAGAATAGAGCATACTGTTGTGATGGGCTTAAATATTACTACTGTATCTTGTTAGGTTCGATCCTTGGCTGTCCGTCTATATGGTTAAGCTCATGGGTTTTTGTCAAGGATGATACTAAGCAATGGGTTCGGTGTTCATGCACGTTCATTCTTGTAAGCACTAGCTGTTGGTGCCTTGGTGGTGTTAGAGTAGCGGGTGTGGTCTTTCACATTCCTAACACTGTGTTCCATATCAACTTCACATCAATTTAACATCAAATTTTCCGTTGGAGCTATTTTGGTCCTTGATTTTATTCGGTCATTACCTTGATGAAAATCCACATTAAAAAGAACCTTAATAGTTAATATGTATGTGTGGGTCGTGGCCCGTGGGGTAGAATATGATAGCATACGATGGCAGTCGATCATCGTCATCCACTCATCTTCGATCAGGGATCATTATCATTATCATCATCTTCAATTGATAATCATTGTTTCAAAACCGTGGGGTAGAATATGATAGCATACGATGGCAGTGTTTATGTGAGTTGATTGTGTTCATGGATATGTATTATCGATGATTTTACTAACCCCTATAGATAAAACTACATTTTTTAAACAAAAAAAAAATGATTGTGTCCTGATCTATTTTTGGTACAACAACTGTCTCCCAAGGGTCGAAACTAGATTGGACTGACCCATCTTTATATGCTCCGAATCTCGGTTCTTGAGTTTCTTACATTTCAGTCCTTAATGTGGACTGGTTCAAGCCGGTCCGATCTGGGTTTGGCTATTGCATGCCCTTAAGCATCTTGTGTTATTTATTCTCCAAATATGTATGTTTCTTGTAGTTGTCTATATATTATATCATTTTTTTAATATTTCCTTTAGCAATTTAAAGGTGATTGGGTTTGAAAGTAACTTAAACTTTTATATGTTTATATGGTTAATTTGGAAATTCTATTACATTTATGTTTATATATAAATTTTCGTTTTTAAGCGTTTTTATAATATCAGTTGGTATTTAAAAGCGTTTGATGGTCCGGCCAATGAACCAGTACATAAGCTTTTATAAGCATTTGATAAAATCTTTGCCATCCACGAAAGATGATTAGAAGACATCAAAACCCTTTGAGAATACTATCATGAGTTACTGTGGCTACATTATTTGAAACAAGATGGTTTTTTTAGTCTAAGGGGCACTAGGCTAGGTACCTAGTAGGATTGTTCGATACTCGTTGCTCATTCGATGAATACTTGGAAAAAAATCGTTCGATTTACGGTTGATTGTAATTAAACTGCTCGGCCCGGCTCGGTTTGTAAATGAGCTTTAAGGTCCCGTTCCTAGAATACTCACGGTTAGACAATCATTGCACATAAATTATAAAACATTCATTTACATTTAATAAAACATTAAGCAGAATCGATTAACTAAAACCATTTTATATATTAACAATCGCTTTTGCAAAATAATACAATAGTGTTAACCATTACAAAATACATTTATTCGTATTACAATACAAAACATCATCGTTATACAAAATGAATGACATCCAAAACAAGCCAAGTAGTTGTCCTGTGCCATTATCAACAACTTTATCTGCCAACTGAAAAATACAAAAAAGTAAACGTTGCTGAGTAACTTTTAGTTTTGTAAAACATACTATACTTTACCTTCGTTTAAACCGTTCTTTACTTTCAAATGCGATCATGCATCATACGTACAAATAGATAATCTTATTATTATCTTTTGTCATCATTCGTTAACATTCATTCATTCATCAATGTACGTCATTGTTATCATTCGTTCTCATTCATTATCTTCCTTACCGTACATTTCGTACATTCTTCGTTATCTTTCACTTTTCATCCGGACCAATGCTATGTGCTATACCCCAAACATCATGCAATAGTGTTGGTACTTGGACAAAATTTATAAATAGTCTTCTAACATCATGCACAAGTGTGGCACTAGTACCAGGGCAAGCGACAAGGGTCCCATGTCAATCACAGGATAAGATCGTTGTGTGCATCCTTATAGTTAGCTAAACCGCATACAGTTGAGCTACCAACCCCTCAATGAGTTGTGAACCTCCTTTCATATTGCTTGCAAGACTTTTCATTCGTTCATTCATTCTTCCTTATGTTCCAATTTTCATTCATCATTAATTCTTGCTTTCATTACATAATACTTTACGTTTATTGATAATAACATACCACGCAAAGCCACGGAAATATACATAATAAGGAGCATAGAGAAAACATAACAAAAACATACATAACATCTTCACTCCTCATCAAACATCATTTAATCATCTCACATCATCCCTAGAAACGTCCAAAGTCATAGTCTAAAACTTTCTTTCCCCCAAATTTCATAAATAATTCAAGTCTTAGGCACATGGGCACTATATAGGCGCATGACCACTATGCAGGCGCATGGGACCACTTAGGCACATGGGAAATTTTTAGGCACATGAGCACTATACGGGCGCATGGCCCACACTTAGTCATTTTGGACAACATTCTAGGCGCATGGGCATGATTTAGGCGCATGGGCACTATTGGGGCATATGGGTTTGTAGAGATTAATGAAGAGTCTGATACAACCTAAACATCTTAGTCTTTCCTTCATGCTGCACAAGTGCATTGAAGTAGAATGCTTCGGAAGTTTCACATGTGCAACGGAAATACTCTAAGTGTGAAATCTTCCGAAGCCAAGATCAACATCTTCCGAATCCAAAGATGAAGCTTCCGAAGCCTCAGAGACAGAGTCTTCCGAAGCTTCAAGTTCATGAAGATAGATTTCTTCCGAAGACTTCTGGTAACATGCTTTATCTGATGTACTGTTCCATAAAGCTGGACACCTTTCCGCTGTAACTCTGCAAGTCACCAACTAACATGGTTTGGTGAAAAGGTCCATGCTTTTGGTAACTGTACATTGAGGTCTTGAGTGTGTAACTTTCTACTTTATGTACTTTTGTCTTTTTGTAATAGATAAGGATGGAGCTATGGCATGTCATAGTCACAAGTCAAAAGGAAATCTGCCTTTTCACTCTACAATTGATTTTGTGTGTGTCTAGTCAATTGTATCCAGCTGGCTTTCAAAGTATAGCCGGCTGTAGGATGTTGTATGAGTATCTCATGTTCTTGTATCTTTCGAATATGCTTTTGTAACACTTGTAATAGAACATAGAGAAAGCAATATACTGCATTCTTGAAAACCAAATACTTGTGTTCTTTGTGTTCTGTCTCTTATATTACTTGTGTTCTTAGTGTTACTACTTGGTTAATCCAGTTTACTGTTTGATCTAAGTTTAGTTTATCTCCTCTTTGGGTTGTTGTGTTGTAACTTATACCCTTCAACAATCCTGCATTTGGTATCAGAGCTTTCCAGGCTCTTGATATAAGATCTCACCATCTTAAGATCCCTTCACACAAATACTAAACTTTTCAAATGGCAGCCATTTCCAACACTGATATGGAAACTGGAACCATGAACAAGTCCCCACTGATCACTCTTGATGAGTTTGACACCTGGTGTTTAAGAATGGAAGATTTCATTAGGTCTCTTGATTCAAGAATATGAGAGTCTATTAAGAATGTACCTTTCATACCCAGCACACCTTTTGCTACTGGTGCTGGTATGATCCCCAAAGATATGGCTAACTACTCTGATGAAGATAGGAAGAGAGTAGAGATAGACAGAAAAGCCATGACAACTCTTCAAACTGCCCTTCCAAACTCTATGTACAGAGGTTTCAAGAAGTGCAAAACAGCCAAGCAGCTGTGGGATGCACTGAAACTGATGTATGAGGGTTCTTCTGAAGCCAAGGAGAACAAGAAGGATCTCCTGAAGCAGCAGTTTGAAAACTTCACCTTCAAAATAGGTGAGACCATGACTCAACAGTACTTCAGGTATATTGAGATTGTGGATACCCTAGTAGATGAAGGAGTTTCTCTTGAAAACAGAGATATTGTAAGGAAGTTCATGTCCTCACTTCCTAGGCAATGGACACACTACTATGTGGTGATCAAGAGAACTGAAAATCTTAAAACTCTTACTCTGACAGAGTTATATGGGATTTTCAGTGGCTACCAGATGGAGATGAACATGCAAGGTTCATCTGGAAACTCCAACAATCAGATGGGTTCAGCCCTACATGTGGTTGAAAGGGATAGCATAGAACCCAAACATGATCTCTTATGCTACCCTAACAACTCACCACAGGGTCCTTTCATCACCTTCCCAGAGACACCAAAGGAGAACTACACTCAAGGAAGCCCATTCCAAAGACATGCTCTTCTCAAGCTTTTGTGTCTTCTGACCAAAGCTGTGGCAACTCTCTTTTCACTCTTGAAGACCTGGATTGTATCCATCCAGATGATCTGGAATATATGGAAATAGTCCAGCAATGGCTCTTCTCACTCACAGAGCTAAGAAGTTCTACAAGAGGACAGTTTCCAAGCAATGCAACCAGTGGAAAGTTTGGATTGGACAAAGGCAAAATAAAGTGTTACAATTGTAACTTGATGGGCCACTTTGCTAGAGAGTGTAAGGCACCTAGAACAAATGGTGGCCAAACACAATCCAGACCAATTACACTGACAAAGCTCCCATAATGAGAAGTCAAAGCAGCAAGCTGCTGTTGCTGTTGAAGAAGGAGGCTTTGACTGGAGCTTTCAGGTGGAAGATGCTTCTCCAAACCAATCACTGATGCAGATCATGATGAAGCCAAGGTATTGGAACATCTCTGTACTCCTGAATGCATTGCTAAAGTTAATAGGTACGGTCCTATAACTTGGAACTGAGATCTGATGTTGAGTCCTTAAACATTTTAAAATCTGATTTTAGAATCTGAAAATGATTATAAGCTGAAAATAGAGGACTTAGAGAAAACCATTTCAGTTCTAAAATATGAACACACAGATTTTAGGACTCAAATTAATCCAAGTTAACTGAGTGCCAGGCTGAGCTTGTGATCAGCAAAGCCAGGGCAGAAAAGAGTGTCTTGAAGAGGAGACCTTCAAGAACATGATATCCTCATCCATGCACAACAAAGTGTGCTATCAAAACAGGCAGGGATGGGATCAAATGAGATAGCTCCTCCACACACAATCTTGTCTGTAAGATCTCCAGGTGTGAAACTTGTGAAGATGAGCTTCCTCTCATAGATCCTATGAGTGAGGAGGATGAAGAAGAGATAGTGAAGAATCCCTCTACAAAGAATGAAGAGGAGGATTCCAGAAGGGCCACAATCCTTCTGAGGAGAAAGTGAAGACTGTGATGACCAAGTCCATGAGAAAGAATTTGATCAGAAAGAGCAAAAGAAAGGCAAGGAAGGCTAAAGAGATCAAGGATACTTTTGACTCTAAGCAGAAACAAGTTGTATTTCGGCAGGGTTTAAAGTGGTAGGGACTGAAGACATCAACCAAAACTCCTCTGCTAAGAGTTCTGGTTCTTGTTCAACTCATCTCAGCAGCAAGAAGAAGACTGATCTGCTGTGTACCACTACTGCACAGCCTGGACCATCAAACTCCAAGCACAGTCCTCAGCCCAAGAGGATTGTCTCAGCATCTGCAAAGATGAAGGTGGAGAAAGGAAGTGCCCAAGACAGTCTTACTCTCAAGACAAGGCTCTTGTGAAGAAGAGAATTGTGTTATGTGTGACAGCACCACTCATATTGCCAAGGATTATCCCTTCAATCCTAAAGGTACTGTCCATATGGCCAAAACAAAGGCTTCAAAGAGTTCTAAGAAGATTCAAGCTTCGGAAGGAAAACCTGTTTCCTTCGGAAGTTCTAAATCTAACAAGAAGGAAATGGAAAATTCTCTTCGGAAGAATATTTGGTCTCGGAAGAAAGGAGTTCTTCCGAAGCATGAAGTCTCCTGCAGTGTTTGCAGAATTTTCCGAAGGTTCAGTCATCAAAACTTCTGAAGCTCCAAAAGCTTCTATAGTTTTGAAGGTCAATCCAAGACTCCAAAGGTGGTGTGGACGTCTAAGAAAGACCAAGTGACTGAGATTTCTCCATCAACAACAGCTCAAGATCCTTTTAGTACAACCATAGGATCTATTACTATTGAATTACCTTCTGCAAATGAGCCCAAGACAAGCAAGGCTTGGGTTTCCAGATGTAACTAATCATTCTCTTTTATGCAGGGACAGCTGAAGACAGACAGAAATGTCTGGATCACAGACAGTGGCTGTTCCAGGCACATGACTGGCAATAGGTCACTACTCCAGAACTTTGAAAGGATTGATGGAGGACCAGTTGCTTTTGGAGGAGATGAAGGCGGTTACATTTCTGGAAGGGGCAAGGTCACAAATGGTAAGCTCAGCATAGAAAAGGTAAACTTTGCTAAGGAGCTTGGATATAATCTTCTGAGTGTATCTCAATTTGTGATCAGAGTCATAACATGCTCTTTACTGAGCATGAGTGCATTGTTCTTAAGCATGGTGTTCATTCCTTATGAGCATCCTGCTTAGAGACCCCCCAAAAGGAAACATGTACAAGATGGATTTGCAAGAAACCTCTCCCTTTGGAGAAGTTTCATGCTTTCTGTCTGAAGCAATAGTGATGAGTCTTTCCTATGGCATAAAAGAATGTGCCATGTAAACTTTAAGAACATGAATAAGTTAATTAAGCATGACTGGTAACTGGAATGCCAAAGAAAGAGTTTACAAGTGATGACCACTGTGTTGCATGCCTGAAAGGGAAGCAACATAAGGTATCTCACAAGCCTAAGCAAAAGAACTCCATCACTACACCTCTACACTTGTTACATATGGATCTCTTTGGCCCCACTAGTGTAATGAGTTTAGGAAGGACCTTATACTGTCTAGTGATCACAGATGACTTTACAAGATTCACTTGGGTCTTCTTCTTAGAACTAAGGATAAGACTCCTGAGATCTAAAAACTTCATCTTAAGATTGAGAATCAATCTGATCACAAGGTCAAGATCATAAGATGTGATCAAGAACTGAATTTAAGAACCATATCCTTGATACATTCTGTGATGAAAAGGGTATTACAAGACAATTTGGTGCTCCCAGGACTCCTCAGCAAAATGGTGTTGCTGAGAGGAGAAACAGGACACTGATTGAAGCTGCAAGAACCATGTTGTCTGACTCTAAATTGCCCATTCACCTTCTGCAAGGCAGTTAACACTGCCTGCTATGTGCAGAACAGAGTTTTAGTAGTTAAGATTCATGGAAAAACTCCTTATGAACTTTGGCACAAGAGGAGACCTTTCATTGGTTTTCTCAGGTCATTTGGATGTCCTTGCACCATCTTGAATACCAAAGATCAAATTGCCAAGTTTGCTGAGAAATCAGATGGTGGACATTTTATTGGATACTCTTCCCAAGCTAAGGCTTATAGAGTGTACAATCTCAGAACTAGAATTGTTGAGGAGTCAACCAATGTGACTTTCAATGAACACACCCTTGTGTTACTGGTTCTGGTCCGGATTGGTTGTTTGATCTTGATTTGGTTACCAACTGTTTTAACAAATCTTGTGAGAATGTTTCAGGATCTGCAAGGAAGTTAAATACAGATGATCCTGATCAAGATTTGAGCTAGAAAGATCCTTCAAGACACATATTTTCAGCTCCAGTTGGAACCACTTCTACAAATGAGTGATGTCAGATGAGAACATCAATGATGTCACACACTGCTTGGATCAATTTTCACTTGAAAAGTATGCTGATGTGGTAGGAGAAACATCTATGCCAGATCTAAAATTTTCAAATTTAGATCTCTCTCAACAACTTGCTGTGATCCCTCAGCTTAGGATCCACAAGTCTCACCCTACCACAAACATATTGGAGATGTTGTCTCAGGGGTAAGACAAAAGGAAAAACCCATGAGCAAATGTTTGTCTTTACTCTTGTTTTCTGTCCCAGATAGAGCCAAAGAAAGTTGATGAAGCTCTAAAGGATGGAAGTTGGGTTGAAGCTATGCAACAAGAACTGCTTCAATTCAAAAGGCAAAAAGTTTGGAACCTTTGTCCTCTTCCTTCTGGGAAGACTACCATTGGAACCAAATGGGTGTTTAGGAATAAAAAGATGATAGAGGCATCATCATCAAGAACAAAGCTAGACTGGTTGTTCAAGGATACACACAAGAAGAAGGGATTGACTACATGATGTCTTTGCTCCAGTGGCAAGATTAGAAGCTGTTAGGATGTTCCTGGCATTTGCTGCATCCAAGAACTTCAAGGTCTTTCAACTTGATATGAAGTGTGCCTTTTTGTATGGAGTGATAGATGAAGAGGTTTATGTCAAACAGCCACCTTTTTATAGATCCTGATCATCCTGATTATGTCTGCAAGCTTGACAAGCTCTCTATGGGCTGCATCCAGCACCCAGGAAGTGGTATGAGACACTGTCTGAGTATCTCTGTAAACATGGATACAAGAGGGGTACTATAGATAGAAGTCTCTTCAAAAAGGACAAGGAAAAGACATATTGCTAGTTCAAGTATATGTGGATGACATCATCTTTGGTTCAACTAATCCAAAGCTCTGCAAAGACTTTGAGAAGCTGATGAAAGATAGATTTGAAATGAGTGCCATGGGGGAACTCAATTTCTTTCTAGGAATTCAAGTGAAGCAAGTTGAAGATGGCATCTTCATAAGTCAGTCAAAGTATGTTTAGGACATACTCAAGAGGTTTAATATGACTGACTGTAAGATTGCTAAGACACCCATAGCCAGAAACCACTCTCTTGGTCCTGATCTTGAGGGGGAGTGTGTAGATGAGCATTTATATAGGGCTATGATTAGGTCTCTTATGTATCTTACTGCTAGCAGGCCTGATATCATGTTTGCTACATGTATTTGTGCAAGATATCAAGCCAACCCTAAGATGTCTCACCTTATCACTGTCAAGAGGATTCTAAGATACCTCAAAGGTGCATCAACACTTGGCCTATGGTATCCCAAGAATTCTGACTTCAATATGTATGCCTATACAGATAGTGATTATGGTGGTTGCAACATGACTGAAAAGTCTACATCTGGGGGGTGTCAATTTCTTGGTGGAAGGGTTGTCTCATGGCAATGCAAGAAACAATCTTGTGTCTCTGCATCAATTGCTGAAGCTGAATACATTGTTGCTGCAAGCTGCTGTGCTCAAGTGCTTGGATTCAAAATCATGCTGGACTATGGGTTAAACTTCAAGGAGACTCCCATTCACATAGACAACAACAGTGCTATCTCAATCACAGAGAACCGTGTGCAACACTCAAGGACAAAACACGTCAATATCAGGTATCATTTAATAAGAGATAACTATGAAAAGGGATTAATTAAACTAGTCAAGGTTCACACAGATGAACAATATGCTAATCTGTTTACAAAGGCTTTTGATGAACAAAGATTTAAATATCTTATATCAGCAATTGGGATGATCAACCTTGAGTAGATCTTTGTTAAAACTAATTCTTATTATTTCTTTAAAACTTATGTGTGTCCTAAGTTGTCTAGTTCATCACTTTCATAAGCTCTTGTTTTCTTTGGATGAAAATTTCTTTTTGAAGACTTTCCTTAGATTTTTGAAAATTTCTGATACTTCGGAAGTTTGTTTTTAACTTCGGAAGTAAATCATGCCTTCAAAATAAATAACTGTCTAAGAAATTTACCTTCGGAAGAGTTTTCAAATTTATCTTCCGAAGCTTAAATACTTGTCTCAGACACTTACTCATTTTCAAGGACCATTTACTTCCGAAGCAAAATTAACTCTCGGAAGCTTTGTTAGTTTGTACACAAAGCACTCAAGTTTTAATTTTTCTTCGAAGCAAAATTTTCAAACCTCTCAAGAAATTCTTCCGAAGTCATTTTAGCTTCGGAAGCTTTTTAATTAAAACTTCCGAAGATAATTAACCTTCGGAAGCTTTTTGTTTCCAAGAAAACTACTTTTTGAGCAAAAAGCAAAAAGTAAACTGCTTTTTAATTAAAACTTCCGAAGATAATTAACCTTATAAGCTTTTTGTTTTCAAGTTTATCATCTTTCATTAAACTTTATCTGAAATCCTTCTCACATATAAACCCAACGGTTTCCCCCCTTTTTCTATCATCTGTTCTTCCTCCAAACCTAAAATTCCAAATTTCTCTCTGAAATTTCTTTCTTTCTTCTTTCTTCGTCCTTAAGCTACTTCAAAATGGCCAACCTTGCTCACAGAAATGATCCCAACTTTACCATGCAGCTACACAGACAACACAATCAAGTTGCTCTATTACGCTCTGAGAAATATCCTCATTTCTCAGAGGTTTGCCGTTTCTTATCTCTGTCCAACTACTTCACCTCCTTAACCATTGATCCTCCACTCTATGAGGATCAGTTGCTTGAATTCTGGAAGACCTGCCAAGAGGTCATTATGGATGGGAGAAGGCACTGTCTGCCACAGTACAGGGGAGAACACTCTTCATCACTCTGGCTATCATCAACCGACATCTTCAGCTGGATGATGAAGAAGGTGAGGTGTTCTTCCCAAAGGAAGCTGTCAATCATTCCTTTGAGCAGATGGGGTATGAGGGAGATTTCTCAGTAAAGACCTTCAGGAAAGGGAAGGTCTCATCCCAATGGAGATTCCTGCTCCATGTGGTCATCCACAGCTTATCAAACAAGCATGGTGGATGCGACCAGATTCCTGAAGATCTCTCATTCATAGTCCATGGAATGATTCAAGGGGTCAAGTTCAGGTACTCTCAGTTTATTTATACAAATTTACTTGCAAATTTAGACTCCTTAGAATATTACATGTTTTCTAGATATGTCCAGTACTTTCTTAACCGGGAACTGGGCTCACAGTTAAGGGAAACATGTAACATTCTTAAATTGGGACAGATGAAGCCCGACATCTTTAGAATACTGAGAAAGTCCACTGTTGGATTCTCTTGGGTAGAAACAGCCCTAGTCCCAAAAATGTTAGAGCTCATTGCTCAAGGTGACAACCTAGCAGTACAAGCTAGTGTTGAACCCACACCTGCTACTTCCTAACCACCCATACAGCCTCAAATCTCCATCACCTACCAAATAAAATCCAAACGAACCCTTCTCAGACCATTCAGTCTGTGGAGGCCCCCATATACTCACCCATACAGGAAGAAGTGGACACTAGAGATCCCACTTCTCTGAGGAGCAGACCACTCCCATCTCTTCAAGAATCAGTGCTGAGGTTCCTCATGCTTAGCCTGATGAACTCATTAGCCTTACTACCTTAAGCAATCACTCTGAGTCTCAACACTCAAGTGATCAACCTTCAGGGGACAGTTACCATCCCCAGCTATAGATCTAAACCAACCCATTCCTAACCTTGAGTTCTATACTGATGAAGATATAGGTTTCAGTGAGTATAATGAATCTCTCTTCTTTCCCTCTACTCAAAGAGAGAGAGTACTCCTGAGTCTCCTACATCTATCCCACATCAGTCACCTACAACTGAGGTGGACACTTCTGAACCTGTTCAGGATGTCCATATGGAAGAGGCTCTCACTTCTGAAAGTGATTACATTATTAAGACCTCAACCATGGCAACTCAGCCCACTGACATCTCAACTGAGACTGCCAGTGAGCAAAGAAAATCCAGTAGCCAAGAACTTAGAACTAGTCATGAGAGAAAGGACTCTGGTCCAATCTTCTCCACCCCCAGTGATTCTTCTGATGAAGATGAGGGGGATCTGAGACTAAAAGTGCAAAAACTGTCTAAAACATGCACTTACCTAGTCTCAAAGGTCAGTCACCTTGAATCTCAAGTGACTACCTTACAAAACAGGATCAATGATCAACAACTTGAGATTTCATATCTTAAGGAAAAACTAGCTGGGAGACCCTTAAGGAGAGCTCAACTAGGAACACAAGAACCTGTGGATGTGATTGACATATCCTCCAGCTCACCTATGCAAGTGGGTGATGCTACCAAAAAGGGGAGAAAGTCATTACAGCCACAGAACCTGGGAGTTCCTTTCAGAGAATGGACATTGAGGACTCACCATCCTCACTTGCAACTGTGCATTCTCAGCAACCTCCTCTAGTTCACATTGATGTGGACTACACACACTCCTTCATACAGAGTCTGTTTGAGGATGGGATACCAAGGGCTATGTCACCTTCACCATCCTTCAATCACATCATTGGGTGGAGGTATGACAACAACAGGAATGCCCTCATCATCATAAGAGTTCAAGGATAGCAAGAAGTCTTTAATTTTCAGAACTGGATTACTATGAAGGTCTGGATCTAGTCAACATGCCACTTGTCAACCCAAGCCAATCAA
Source organism: Flaveria trinervia (assembly GCA_025506515.1). Classification (NCBI taxonomy): domain Eukaryota; kingdom Viridiplantae; phylum Streptophyta; class Magnoliopsida; order Asterales; family Asteraceae; genus Flaveria; species Flaveria trinervia. Next base: position 28,220,769 of record CM046443.1, read on the forward strand.
GACAAGCTGACAGACTGGCTAAAAGAATCCAAGACAGGATCATTGCAGAGTTCAGCTTAAGAAGAAGACTAAGGCAATCAGGCAATGTCATCGGTCAACTAGATGTTGAGGCAGACCCTAAGATTAACTTCATAGGGGAAACCTTGATTGAAAGCCCAGTGACAGAACCTGAGAGCCCTGTCTCATCATCTCCAACTGTTGCAGAGATCCATATTCCTTCTGAGACACCTGCTGGTGAAGGTGCTTCTCAACCTCTCTCTGGCCTGAGCTCAGATGCTACAACAAGCAATAAAGGCTAAAGCTCTCTCCACCCTGAGTCACAAAGGTATGAGAGTGACAAGAGGAAAAGAAAGATGACATCTGAGGAGATTGAGGGGGAAGAGAGAGAGAGAGGAAAAGGAGGCTAAGGGGAGAAAGTTCCTCTACTGAGTCTCCAAGACTCATGGAGTCTACAATCAGGGCTGCCCCCAGACCAGATACTCAGAATGATGAGTTAAGGGAAGTCAGAATCAACTATCTACAGACTAGGAACTATGACATAGATAGTGTCATTTCTCTCCCCTTAGATGAATTGAATGAGCTGGTTGATCTAGAAAGGTCAAGAGAGAAGAAGGAGGCAGAAGATGCAGAACTCCTAGTACAAGTCAAAGAAGAGAGAAGAAGAAAAAGACTGTACAAAGGTATGCCTACCCTCTCACCAGTTCAAGAAAGTCCTGAACAAGAGGATGTGATTCAACAAGAACCTCAGGTAGATAAGGAAGAAGACATAATCAAGATGATAAATTACCTGAGTGCCACAGGCCTCTATCAGGCAGATGCACTCCTTCCTTACCTTATGACTATATGAGTTTGAGTACTTAAAAAACTTGAGCTTGAGTTAGTCAAGGAAAGAAAAACAACAAAGAAGAAGCTGAGGGAAGAAGCTGAGGGAAGAAGCTGTAAAATCAAGAGCCATCATCCAAAAGAGCATGAAGAAGTCTGCTGATAGGCAGAGGATGATGAGCTTCTTGAAGCTGTATGGATTCTCCGGAAGGAGACTTGGACCCATGTCTCTATCCATTATGGATGAGCATATCATGGTAATCAAGCAGAAGATTAAGATTGGAGAGCTCACTGACTTACACTCCACTCCAAGTCAGGCCCCACCTGAAGTGGAGGTTAAGGTTGAACAAACAGACACAACACAACCCGGACCTCCTGCTAACGCTCAGCAAGCTTCATCTTCTGATCCACAGCAGGGTCAACCTCCCTCTCCATCTGAACCTGAGAGAGAGGAAGTCCCAACTGAGAAAGATAGTGAAGATCAATCTAGTGCTGCAGGCCAGTCTTCTCAGTTAAAATTTGGAAAGAGAAAGAAGAGTATGGCTTCCAAACCAAAGTCTAAGAAGAAGAAGAAGCCTGCATCCCCTTCTGAACCTCAGGATGAATCAGAACAGCCTGAGGTTGCTCAATCAACTCCAACTTCAGTAGCTCCTCTAGCATCAGGAAGACCCATCTTGTCTTGGACATACACCACAAATCCAGAAAGGTGGCATGTTATTAGAGATCAAGGCATTGAAGACATATATACATGCCAAGATATGTTTCAGTTGTCTCTGCATGACCTCTTTGACATGAGAAGACACTTTGGCATCCTGAAGGATCCTGATCATCTTATGAAGAAAGGAATGGTGATCATCCTAATGAGGAATGTTAATATCTGAAGTTTTCTAAGTGTTTTGGTAGCATCAGCCTAGGGGGAATTTGTAGAGATTAGACGCTGATGCAACCTAAACATCTTTAGTCTTTCCTGCATGCTGCACAAGTGCATTGAAGTAGAATGCTTCATAAGTTTCACATGTGCAACAGAAATACTCTAAGTGTGAAATCTTCGAAGCCAAGACCAACATCTTCCGAAGCTAAAGATAAAGTCTTCCGAAGCCTCAGAGACAAAGTCTTCTGAAGCTTCAAGTTCATGAAGACAGATTTCTTCTGAAGACTTTTAGTAACATGCTTTATTTGATGTACTGTTCCATAAAGCTGGACACCTTTCCACTACAACTCTGCAAGTCACCAACTAACATGGTTGGTGAAAAGGTCCATGCTTTTGGTAATTGTACATTAAGGTCTTGAGTCTGGAACTTTCTACTTTATGTACTTTATCCTTTTTGTAATAGATAAGGATGTGAGCTATGGCATGCCATAGTCACAAGTCAAAAGGCAATCCACCTTTTGACTCTACAATTGATTTTGTGTGTGTCTAGTCAATTGTATCCAGCTGGCTTTCAAAGTATAGCGGCTGTAGGATGTTGTATAAGTATCTCATGTTCTTGTATCTTTTGAATATGCTTTTGTAACACTTGTAATAGAACATAGAGAAAGCAATATACTGCATTCTTGAAAACCAAATACTTGTGTTCTTTGTGTTTTGTCTCTTATATTACTTGTGTTCTTAGTGTCACTACTTGGTTAATCCAGTTTACTATTTGATCTAAGTTTAGTTTATCTCTTCTTGTGTTGTTGTGTGTAACTTATACCCTTCAACGATCCTGTAGGGTTTGAGCGTTTTGGGACACTTAGGGATTTTGGCAGTTGGGAGCATGGGCTACTGTTTAGACGCATGGGTAATTACTTATAAGTAACGTCATGAGAATTCAGTCCCAAATCCAATTCTAACATGTTCTAAGTTTAGTTCTAACATTCTAAGCAACAAAAACATACTCATAACACAAACATAATCATAAATCATCCCAATCATACACCCACCCACCCACAATTTACACACTCATACATACTAGTATACACAACCAACATTATAAACATATTTTAAAATGCATATCTAGCCCCAAAATCAGTTAAAACATATAAAAAGTGGGGTTCTAAAACTCACATTTGGCAATCTTTTGGATAGACTTCCTCAAACCCGAATGCACTTAGAGTTTGAACACCTAAAACCCACCAAAATCACACAACCAAACATACAAACACATATAAGCATATATACGAGGCTAAAACTGGCCAAGAACACTTAAAACACCAAATTCTTACCTTGAATTTCGAATTTTTCTTGATCTTCTTTCAAAATTCGAGAGTTTTCTGCTTTCTTTCTAAAACCGTAGACAAAAGCAATGTGCCGGATGATATGGGCGACTATATTACCTTTTGTACAAAATGTATTATTATTTGTACTTTTTACACATTGGTCCCTCATTTGGGTTAAATTACATTTCTTTCTTTTATTTCCTTTTCTTTAAATTTCCGTGTGTTACAAGTCCACCCCTTTATAGAGGTTTCATCCCGGAAACCTATTATTCCTCGAACAGATGTTGGTAATACTGTGTCAAATCTTATTCCGTCTCCCACGTAGACTCGGACGCCTTTCTATGTTTCCACTATACTCACACCAAAGGAAACACTTTATTTTGTAACCTCTTTCCTTCCGATCAATGATAGCCAGTGGTTGCTCCACATAATTGAATCGTTCATGTACCTCAAGTCCTCTAGTGGTACAACCATATCTTCATCAGCTAAACACTTTGGTAGATGATATACATGGAATGTCGAGTGAATTCCACTTAACTCACTTTTTAGTTCCAATCTATAGGCCACCTCTCCTACTCGATCAACGATTCGGAAAGGCCCTATATACCTCGGGCTCAACTTGCCTTGCTTTCTGAACCGAATGATACCCTTCCAAGGTGAGACCTTCAGCATAACTCTATCACCCACCTTAAACTCAATCAGTCTACATCTCTTGTCAGCATACAACTTCTGCCTATCTTGGTTGCCTTCATAAAGGCTTTGATCTTTTCAAGTTTCTTATTCGTAGCCTCGATCACCTCGATACTTCCCAACTCCTCCTTACCAATATCACACCAACAAATGGGTGTTTTACATCTCTTATGTAAAGCATCTCATAAGGGGGCATACTAATGCTAGCATGATAACTATTATTGTATTACAACTTGGCTAACGGTAAATGATCATCCCAACTTCCTCCAAAATCAATGACGCATGCTCAGAGCATATCCTCAAGTGTCTGAATTGTTCTCTTCGACTGAGCGTCTGTCTTTGGATGATAAGCCGTGCTAATGTGTAACCTCGTCCCCATCGTGTCATGAAATTTCTTCCAAAACTTGGATATAAACCGGGTGTCACAGTCAGACACAATAGACACTGGTGCACCATGACGAGTTACAATCTCTTTAATGAATAGATCCGCTAATCTCTGGGATGAATATGTTTAACGGATCAATAGAAAATGGGCACTCTTTGTCAGACAATCAACTATTACCCATATAACATCATACTCTTTTGCGGTACGTGGTAATTTCGTAATAAAGTTCATGGTGATATGTTCCCACTTCCACTCGAGTATATCCAATGGTTGGATCTTCCCATACAGGCTTCTGATGCTCCGCCTTCACTTGCAAGCAAGACCTTTACTAACATACTTCACTACGTCACGCTTCATACTCGGCCATGAATTATCTTTCTTCATATCCTGATACATCTTTGTAGCACCACGATGAATAGATTATCATGTCTTATGGGCTTCATTCATGATCTTCCCACATAGATCCCCATAACGAGGAATCCACACTTGTCCGAATCGAGCACCGAGAGTGTTTTCACCCAACTCTGCGACTAGACCTCTCATCCTTTCGAAGTTAAGACGATCTTCTTTCAACATCTTATCTTAAAACTCATTGTCTTGCTTCATCACGTATGAGGTCATAACCAATTGATAAGCCTTCACCCGAATTGGTTCAGGCCTCTCCTTTAAGCTAAGGGCATCCGCTACTATGTTGGCTTTGCCCAGATGGTAATGGATCTCGCAATCATAATCTTTTATAAGCTCCAACCATCTCCTCTACCTCATGTTCAAGTCCTTCTGTTCAAAAAAGTACTTCATGTCACACCCCAACCATGACGGCGGAAACGTCGAAGTGTGAGGGTTAAGATTGTTCACAGCCACATAACGCTATGTTAAAATATAAATGCCATTAATCAATTGTTTTCAAACATCACATACATCCACGTCTTACAAGAAAAATAAATAAACAAAAATAGGAATCCAAATGTTCATTTAAGTCTAGGTCCATATCCTATGCTTAAGCGTTTCTTCAGTCATCATTAAACTTGCACATTACCTGAAACATGTTGAAAATAAAGTCAACTAGCAAGTTGGTGAGTTCTCATGGTTTTAAAATACAATAAGTATATATCATGAGAAAGAATGTGGCAATTCTAGTCAATGGTCACAAGATAGTAAGTATATAGAACATGCATAGTTACAATCAACCTTGACTGAAAATATGAGTAAGCATGATTAGCTAAGTGTATTTGGTTCCCTAGTGCACAAGCATACGGCTCCCAGGAGCCGGCAATCCCTCGGCTTTAGCACCAAATAGGCTTGTCAGGCCCAAAGATCTAAGACTTCGCCAGGCTAGTTATAGTTAATGATGGCACACGTATGTCACATCTCATATACAACTTAACATATTCAATAACCACGACTATGTAAAGAATTGCACGTGCATAATAAGTATCAAAGCGTGTATGAGTATGTTTGTATAACCAACATGTTTCACCCCGAAAGGTGTAAAATATATGTAAAATGGGGCATAAGAACTCAATGATAATAATAAGACTTGAAGATGAAATAAGAATAACCACGAATAAGATTTCCGACACAAACGTCACAAGGTACCTAAGTAGGAATAAGGTAACGCGTTATAATTGGTTTGATGATTAATTATTGTTTTAAGGTTCTCAATTATAAATTGAATAGAGGTTGACATCTATTTATTTCGTGTTATTAATGTGAATCGGGTTTATGGAACGAAATAATAATTAGATTTATTGCGCGAAAGAGAAAGGCTAATATAAATAAAGAAAACTAATCGCACGTTACACCAATTTATGAAGGTGTATATATTGATTATAATAAGTGAATATATATATATATATATATATATATATATATATATATATATATATATATACACACATACATACTTTGATATGCTTATATAAATATAAGTATATATGTATAAGTAATTAATCATTCTAATGTTTGACAATATATATACATGCATATATACATACATATATTTTACAATATATGTATATAGGTAAGAATAAGAAATTATTCAAATTGTTTGCCAAATATACATGTATATATACATTATATATACATGCATATGTTTTAAATAATCTAAAATATTTTTACACAACTATTATCTTTTCACATAACAACACTATTTTAAATAATTTAAAACAAGGAAAAAAATACCATAATGTATTTTAAATTTAAACATATTCATAAACCTTTGATTTAATAATAAAAAGAATACAAAAAAAATGATTAAATAAATTCTGAAAAAAGTAAATTTCTTAGAAATTTTTCAGAATTAAAATATGAAAAGAAAAATAATAAAAAGAAACAAGAAAAAAGAAAAACAGAAAGAGAAGAGAAAAAAAAAAAACAAAACAGAGAAAAAAAATAAAAGAGGGAAAGGGGGTTGCCCGGGGTCGAACCCGGGTCTCCCTTGGGGAAATGGGGTGCGGGAACCAGTGAACCAGGGCCGTGGCCTTGGTTCACTTGGTTTGTTTTAATTTTAAACAAGTTTCCCGGTTTCCCCAAATCTGATGAACCCTAGGTTCATCCGATCCACAATCGGCCCTCGATTCGGTGTTAATCACTCGAATCATCATAGGGCTTTTGAACCTTGGACTAAAATGAGCAGACTACAGGTGTTAATTACCTGGTTTGGAGAGGATTTGAGGGTTTTCGAGTTCGGGTTGAGCTCGGGTGTTCTTGAATTGGGGTTTTCCGATTGAGTGATTATTCTGCGCAATTGAGGGTTTAGGGAGTTTAAGAACTTCAAAATAAATCAGTAACCCCCATATATAGCTTCGATTACACGGTTTCGGGCTTAACACACTCGATTGAAACGCGTTCGAAGTTTACCCAAATTAAGAGATTTCAAGCTGTTAATTTGCAATTCTAATTGATTGATAGATTGCTTAAGCCGCGTATTAAGTTTAGGGGTAATTAATTTGATTGGAATTGCGAATTTGGACAGGATTTGATTGGATGTTTGCATCGGTTAGCCTTAGTTCGATTAGGAAGGTTTGCAACGAGCGGGAACTCAAATTGGGTAGGGATTCGAGTTCGAAACCTAGGCCCGAGGGGTTTGGGCGGTTGATTGGGTCAAAAACGATAAAAATCGGTGGTTTGTAGCTTCGCCGGAGCGCGAAGCCACCGGAGAAAAGCGGGCAAAAAAGGAAACAGAAATTACACCTTCAGCCCCTGAGGTTTGGGCTGTTGGTTAAAACTATCTAACTTTGATTTTTAAGTTTAGAATTTGGCAGAACACCCCCCTGAACTTTGATTTAAGAATTTTTTATTTATTATTAATGCTATTATTATTGTATTATATTATTATTATTATTATTATTATTATTATTATTAATTAAACCTTTATTAACGAGGCCATGCACAAACATAAATAAATAAGGACGGAAAAATTACAGGATGTTACAGTCTCCCCAACTTAAATTAATTTCGTCCCGAAATTAAAAATAACGAAAGTTACAAAAACAAAGAAGGATAAGTCTTCCTCATGTGATCTTCACGCTCCAAAGTGAATTCTGCTCCCCGTTTGTTCTCCATCGAACCTTTACAATTGGGGTAGTAGAGGTCCTAGTCTTCTTCATAATGTGATCCATGATTTCGACTGGTTTCTCCACGAAATGCAGGGACTCGTCGATCTGGATGTCTTCCAATGGCACATGCAAGTCATCGTCGGCCAAACACTTCCTCAGGTTCGAGACGTGGAAGACGGGTGAATTCCGCTAAGGTCGGGGGGTAGTTCGAGTTTATAGGCTACTTTCCCGACCCTTTTTAGGATCTTAAAAGGTCCTACAAATCTGGAGCTAACTTGCCCTTTCTTCCAAGACGAACTACACCTTTCCATGGCGAGACCTTGAGAAGGACCATCTCCCCAACTTGAAATTCTAGTGGCTTGCGACGTTTATCGGCGTAGCTCTTCTGTCGACTCCTAGCCGTTTCCAAGTTCTTGCGGATGATAGCAACTTTATCGGTCGTCTCTTGTATGAGTTCGGGACCGGTGATAAGATTTTCGCCCATGTCGGTCCAGCAAATCGGGGAACGACACTTACGACCATAAAGTGCCTCAAATGGTGCCATTTGGATGCTTGAATGGTAACTATTATTGTAGGAGAACTCTGCGAGTGGTAGATGCGTATCCCAGTCGCCACCAAAATCGAGAACACAGAGACGCAACAGGTCTTCCAGAGTTTGGATTGTCCGCTCCGTTTGACCGTCAGTTTGGGGATGGTAAGCCGTGCTTAAATCCAATTGCGTACCCAGAAGTTCTTGCATGGAAGACCAGAAGTGAGAAGTAAATCGGGCGTCTCGGTCGGATATGATGTGAAGGGGCACTCCATGACGGCTTACGATCTCGTCGATGTAAATCGTGCTAACCTCGATGTCTTATAAGTGTCGCGTATGGGTATAAAGTGTGGCGACTTGGTCAGTCGGTCGACGATTACCCATATGCTATCGTGCCCGTGAGATGTCCGAGGTAGCTTAGTTATGAAGTCCATGGATATATGCTCCCATTTCCACATGGGATTTCGGGTTGCTCGAGTAAGCCACTTGGACGTTGATGTTCCGCTTTAACCTTCGTGCACGTGAGGCACTTAGCAACGTAGGTTGCTATGTCTCGTTTCATTCCGGGCCACCAATATTGACTCCGCAAGTCCATGTACATCTTATCGGAGCCCGGGTGGATAGAATAGCGAGTCTGATGTGCTTCATTCATGATAAAAGCCCGAAGGTTATTACGTTTGGGAATCCAGATTCGGTTTGCGAAATACATCAACCCATTGGCTCTTGCTTCCAGTTGGGCTACAAGATTGGGCAAGTTCATCTTCATACTCTCTTCGACTTGCACTGCCTGCTGGCTTCTCGGATGCTTGACTCGATGTCACAATCGATCCTCAAATTTTGCAGTAACACAGTAGCATTGTTGACATCAAGTCGGACTTCAGTGTCAAACTCTCCCAATGTATCGAACCATTGCCGACAGTCGCGAATCTCTTGGACGGAAACCATCTTTTGGTGCGTCTTCCTACTCAACGCATCAGCTACGACATTTGCCTTGCCGGGATGGTATCGGATGTCGCAGTCGTAGTCACTAATTAACTCCACCCATCGACGTTGCCTCATATCGAGATCCTTCTGATTGAAAGCATGCTGGAGGCTCTTGTGGTCCGTGTACACTATACATTGTGTGCCATATAAATAGTGTCTCCAGATTTTCAAGGCAAAGACCACCGCTCCGAGCTCGAGATCGTGCGTTGTGTAATTTACCTCATGAACCTTCAATTGCCTCGAGGCGTAGGCTATTCCCTTTCCCCGTTGCATGAGGACGCAACCAAGACCTTGTCTCGACGCGTCACAATATACTGTGAAATCGTCGTTTCCATCTGGTAGCGTTAAAACAGGAGCGTTGCATAGTTTATGCTTCAATGTCTCAAACGCCTCTTCTTGTTCGGATTTCCACTCGAAAGGCTGGTTCTTCTGGGTCAAGAATGTGAGTGGCTTTGCGATTTTTGAGAAATGGCAATAAATCGTCGATAATACCCGGCTAGGCCAAGGAACGATCGAACTTCCGTTGGAGTCGTAGGAGTACCCCAATTCCTAACAGCTTCAACCTTTGCAGGGTCGACGTGAATTCCTTGGCTATTCACAACGTGTCCCAGAATTGTACTTCTTCAAGCCAAAACTCACATTTTGAGAACTTTGCGTATAGTTGTTCCTTCTTCAACAGTTCGAGGATCTGCCGGAGATGAAGTTCATGATCGGTGCGGGATTTGGAATAGATAAGAATGTCATCGATGAACACAATGACAAATTTATCTAGGTACGGCTTGCACACTCGGTTCATAAGGTCCATGAAGACCGCAGGAGCATTGGTTAAGCCGAAAGGCATAACCATAAACTCGTAATGCCCGTACCGAGTGCGAATGCGGTCCTTGGGATATCGTCTTCGTGGACTCGCAGTTGGTGATAACCCGAACGCAAGTCGATTTTTGAAAAGATTGCAGCTCCTTGAAGTTGATCGAAGAGGTCGTCGATACGAGGAAGGGGATACCGGTTCTTGACGGTTAACTTGTTGAGCTCCCGGTAATCGATACACATGCGAAATGACCCGTCTTTCTTCTTCACAAATAAGACAGGTGCTCCCCAAGGGGAAGAACTAGGGCGGATAAAACCCTTCTCGGATAATTCCTGGAGTTGGCTAGAGAGTTCTTACATGTCAGATGGTGCGAGTCGGTAAGGTGATTTGGCCACGGGGCTCGCTCCCGGATCAAGTCGATTTTGAATTCAACTTCCCGTACAGGAGGTAACCCACTAAGGTCGTCGGAAAAACTTCAGGGAATTCTCGTACAACTGGAACATCCTTGAGTTCCTTCCCTTTGACTTTGGTGTTGACTACGTAAGCCAAGAATGCTGGATAACTCTTACTCAGGCACTTTCGAGCTTGAGTGCATGACATAAGCTTGAGTCTTTTGGAAGCCCCTTCACCGAACACCTTCAATGTGTCCCCGGACGGTAAGGGTATGCGAATGCACTTCTCAAAACAAACGATCTCAGCATGATTCTTTGATAACCAATCCATGCCAATAATAACGTCGAAACTCCCGAGCTTCATAGGAATGAGGTCAATAGAAATTTATGATCGTCGAGAAAATAGGCAATCGCGATGACCACGTCGACGGTGATTCGGTCCCCATCGGCAACTTCAACAGTGAGAGGTCTTCCAAAATTCACACGTTTAGAAAGTGTCGGTTCGAATTCTAAGGAAACGAAACTCTTATCGGCACCCGAATCAAATAGTACGTAAGCATAGGTATCATTAATAAGAAACATACCTGTGTAGGTTTAAAAGGCACTTAGGGCATAAACCAGGAATTTTTTTTTGAGAAATTTTACAGAGATAGGTTGAAAGTTACGTACCGTTCACCAAATCGTTGTTCGCCTGAGCTTGGTTTGCGTTGATGTTGAAGGCACGTCCGCGAGCTTGTGAACATTGCCCACAAGACAAGGGCACTGGGGTCGGTAGTGACCCGGTTCTCCGCAATTGTAGCAGGCCCGGTTTGGTTCCGTCACTGCGTTCCCCATGCTCGGCGACACGTTGCCACGAGATGCCCGTACTTGCCGCATAGTGTGCAGATGCGACACGGGAGATTCCCGGATGATGGTTCTTACATGTGTTGCACAAGGGTAGAGGGCCTGCATAAGCCCTTGCCACGGGCACTTGTGCTGCCGGTGCAGTCCCGGGAACACACTGTCTCGGGGTGGCTTAGGAGCGGCCACGGCGTAGTTCCGTGCCGGTACAAACTTCCTCTTTTTGTTATCCACCTTGACCTCCTTGACCTCCTCGGGGACCGTCTTCTCAGTTTTCTTGGCACCCTTCGCAGACATGGTGCCTGCTCGGATGTGGTTCTCTGTCAACTGTGCAGTGATAGTGATAGCTTCCTCCAGAGTTGCGGGTCGGCTACCCACCACGGCATCCTGGATCTGGGGCGGCACACCCTTAATGAATTTTTCCACATTCCGTGAAACAGTATCCACCATGTGTGGCAGCAGTATACTTAGTTCGTGATGACGGGTAGAATATGCCAGATGGTTCCCGCCATCCTGTTTCAGGTTCCAGAATTCCTCCTCCAATTTCTGGATTTCACTTCTCGGGCAAAACTTGGCAATGGCTATGTTTTTGAATTCCTCCCACGTTAAAGCCAAGATCGCGTCGGGACCTCGGTTCCTCTTTTCACTGTTCCACCATGTCAAGGCCCTTTGTTGCAACATACTGGTGGCATACCTCACCTTGAGTGCTTCAGGGCACTCACAGTTGACGAAGGTGTTCTCCATCCCTTCAAACCATTCTAGGAGACCGTGGCACCTTCCTTGCCACTGAAACTGGGAGGCTTGCACGAACTAAAGTGTTTGAAAGTGCACGTCTGGTTGTTACGGCCTTGGTTTGCACTATTTTCCCCTTGGCCGTTACTGTTGCTTGTGACGTTGGCGATCATGGTGCTGCTGAGTTCAGCCACCATAGTCGGGATGACCGCAGCCATTTGCCGGGCAATCATGGCGGCAAGCTTACGGCCGGATCTTCCTCGAGTTCCATGGTACGAGACATGCTGGAGAAAAATATAAATTGGATTAGGATCGGTTAAAAGGGTAATAAGGATGGACAGTTAAAGTAAGAATCATGGGTGTACGGATTGATTCCATTTGATGACGCATCACCATTTGGAAACGTTGACACGTCAAGATGAATTGACCATTCGCCTCAGAAACTGGTGTATGTTGGCCATAGTTTATCACTCATCCAAAAATCCCCAGGTAAGCATGACGGGTCCCGTAGGATTTATACGAAATGCTTACCTTAGCCCGAGGGCCTTTTGCCAGGAAAACCAGATACAGGTGTCTATGTACCACACTAGTTCTATGGTTCATGGAATCAAAAATCTTGATGAGATATTTATAGGATTAGGGCTTATGTCTAAGGGGTTTCTATCAATAAGTTCCACTTTGAGATGAAGAAAGATTTAAGGAGTAGCAGTTGTCGGGGAGGATCAATGTTTAAGATAAGTCTAGGGGAGACGGGTAACAATTTGTATTCATGCAAAGAGGCACCTATACTAAGGCATCACATTGCACATAAGGCATAGCGTTAGGCAGCATGCAAAACAATATGTATGTATTCATAAGAATACCATCCTATAAGGATCATGCATAAACTATAGTCTAGGTCACCATTCCTAATAACCTAGTTCCCTATAGTTATGGGCTCTGATACCAATCTGTCACACCCCAACCATGACGGCGGAAACGTCGAAGTGTGAGGGTTAAGATTGTTCACAGCCACATAACGCTATGTTAAAATATATGCCATTAATCAATTGTTTTCAAACATCACATACATCCACGTCTTACAAGAAAAATAAATAAACAAAAAGGAATCCAAATGTTCATTTAAGTCTAGGTCCATATCCTATGCTTAAGCGTTTCTTCAGTCATCATTAAACTTGCACATTACCTGAAACATGTTGAAAATAAAGTCAACTAGCAAGTTGGTGAGTTCTCACGGTTTTAAAATACAATAAGTATATATCATGAGAAAGAATGTGGCAATTCTAGTCAATGGTCACAAGATAGTAAGTATATAGAACATGCATAGTTACAATCAACCCTTGACTGAATAATATGAGTAAGCATGATTAGCTAAGTGTATTTGGTTCCCTAGTGCACAAGCATACGGCTCCTAGGAGCCGGCAATCCCTCGACTTTAGCACCAAATAGGCTTGTCAGGCCCAAAGATCTAAGACTTCGCCAGGCTAGTTATAGTTAATGATTGCACACGTATGTCACATCTCATATACAACTTAACATATTCAAATAACCACGACTATGTAAAGAATTGCACGTGCATAATAAGTATCAAAGCGTGTATGAGTATGTTTGTATAACCAACATGTTTCACCCCGAAAGGTGTAAAATATATGTAAAATGGGGCATAAGAACTCACATGATAATAAGAAGACTTGAAGATGAAATAAGAATAACCACGAATAAGATTTCCGACACAAACGTCACAAGGTACCTAAGTAGGAATAAGGTAACGCGTTATAATTGGTTTGATGATTAATTATTATGTTTTAAGGTTCTCAATTATAAATTGAATAGAGGTTGACATCTATTTATTTCGTGTTATTAATGTAAATCGGGTTTATGAACGAAATAATAATTAGATTTATTACGCGAAAGAGAAAGCTAATATAAATAAAGAAAACTAATCGCACGTTACACCAATTTATGAAGGTTGTATATATTGATTATAATAGTGAATATATATAATATATATATATATATATATATATATATACATACTTTGATATGCTTATATAAATATAAGTATATATGTATAAGTAATTAATCATTCTAATGTTTGACAATATATATACATGCATATATATACATACATTTATTTTACAATATATGTATATAGGTAAGAATAAGAAATTATTCAAATTGTTTGCCAATATATACATGTATATATACATATATATATACATGCATATGTTTTAAATAATCTAAAATATTTTTACACAACTATTATCTTTTCACATAAAAACACTATTTTAAATAATTTAAAACAAGGAAAAAAATACCATAATGTATTTTAAATTTAAACATATTCATAAACCTTTGATTTAATAATAAAAAGAATACAAAAAAAATGATAAATAAATTCTGAAAAAAAATAAATTCTTAGAAATTTTTCAGAATTAAAATATGAAAAGAAATACATAATAAAAGAAAAACAGAAAAGAAAAGAGAAAAAAAAACAAAACAGAGAAAAAAAAATAAAAGAGGGAAAGGGGGTTGCCCGGGGTCGAACCGGGTCTCCCTTGGGAAATGGGGTGCGGGAACCAGTGAACCAGGGCCGTGGCCTTGGTTCATTTTGGTTTGTTTTAATTTTAAACAAGTTTCCCCGGTTTTCCCCAAATCTGATGAACCCTAGGTTCATCCGATCCACAATCGGCCCTCGATTCGGTGTTTATCACCTGAATCATCATAGGGCTTTTGAACCTTGGACTAAAACGAGCAGACTACAGGTGTTAATTACCTGTTTTGGTGAGGATTTGAGGGTTTTCGAGTTCGGGTTGAGCTTCGGGTGTTCTTCAATAGGGGTTTTCCAATTGAGTGATTATTCTGCGCAATTGAGGGTTTAGGGAGTTTAAGAACTTCAAAATGAATCAGTAACCCCCATTATATAGCTTCGATTACACGGTTTCGGGCTTAACACACTCGATTGAAACCGCGTTCGAAGTTTACCCAAATTAAGAGATTTCAAGCTGTTAATTTGCAATTCTAATTGATTGATAGATTGCTAAGCCGCGTATTAAGTTTAGGGGTAATTAATTTGATTGGAATTGCGAATTTGGACAGGATTTGATTTGGATGTTTGCATCGGTTAGCCTTAGTTCGATTAGGAAGGTTTGCAACGAGCGGGAACTCAAATTGGGTAGGGATTCGAGTTCGAAACCTAGGCCCGAGGGGTTTGGGCGGTTTGATTGGGTCAAAAACGATAAAAATCGGTGGTTTGTAGCTTCGCCGGAGCTCGGCCGGAGCTCCGGCCGAAGCCACCGGAAAAGCGGGCAAAAAAGGAAACAGAAATTACACCTTCAGCCCCTGAGGTTTGGGCTGTTGGTTAAAACTATCTAACTTTGATTTTTAAGTTTAGAATTTGGCAGAACACCCCCCTGAACTTTGATTTAAGAATTTTTTTTATTTATTATTAATGCTATATTATTGTTATTATTATTATTATTATTATTATATTATTATTATTATTATTATTATTATTATTATTAATTAAACCTTTACTAACGAGGCCACGCACAAACATAAATAAATAAGGATCGAAAAATTACAGGATGTTACACTTCAAGCTCTTTTGGTCTGTGAAGATAGTGTACTTCATCTCGTATAAGTAGTGCCTCCAAAATTTTAATGCAAAGACCACATCTACTAGCTCCAAATCACGAGTAGGGTAATTAACCTCATGAACCTTCAACTGGAAGGATGCGTAGGCTATAAACTTTCCTCGCTGCATCAATATGTAACCCAACCCCAAGTAAGAAGCATCTGAATAGACCATTAAATCCTCGTTTCCTTTGGGTAACAACAAGATTGGAGCTTGAGTCAACCTTGTCTTTAGCTCTTCAAAAGCCTTATCTTGCTCTTGACCCCACACATACTTCACATTCTTACGGGTCATCTTAGTCAATGGGGAAGCCATCTTAAAGAAGTATTGAATGAATCTCCTATAATATCCCGCCAATCCTAAGAAACTACAAATCTCGGATGACGTCTTTGAAGACTTCCATTGCATCACTACTTCTACTTTAGCCGGGTCCACCATAATCCCTTCAGGATTCACCAGGTGACCCAAAAACTGAACTCCGTGCAACCAGTACGCGCACTTAAAGAAGTTAGCATACAACTTCTCCTTTCTAAGCATCTCTAACAGCTCCCAAATGTGACTGACATGCTCCTACTCGCTCTTCGAATAAATCAGGATATCATCGATAAACACAATCACTGATTTATCCAACATCGGCCGACACAATCAATTCATCAAATTCATAAAAGCAGCTGGCGCGTTGGTTAAACCAAAATATATAATGAGAAACTCGTAGTGTCTATAACGTGTACTAAAAGTTTTTTTAGGAATATCTTGCTCCTTTACCTTTAATTGATGGTAACTAGATTGAAGATCTATCCTCGAGAACCAGCTGACACCTTGGAGTTAATCAAACAAGTCACCAATCCTCGGTAACGGGTACAGGTTCTTCACCATCAACTTATTTAACTCATGGTATTCGATGCACATCCTCATACTACTATCCTTCTTCTTGACAAACAAAACATAACACCCCATTGAGAGATACTCGGTTTAATGAATCTCTTATCGAGCAACTCTTGTAGCTGGTCTGTCAATTCCTTCATCTCGGAGGAGGCTAAACGATATAGTGCCTTAGCAACAAGCTGAGCACTAGGTATCAAGTTAATCTGGAACTCGATGTCACGGTCCGGTGGCACACCTAGTAAATCTTCTAGAAATACATCAGGAAAGTCACGCACAACCGGTACATTGGACAGTTGTGGCGTTGACGGGTCCACATCCTTCACGTAGGCCAGGTAGGCACTACATCCACGCCTCATGCAACTTCCCGCCACCGCCATCGAAATCACCTTCGGAGTCGTAGTAAACTGATCACCATAGATCGTCACTGGACTCCCGTCAGGCGCTATTAATCGGATCATCTTCTTGCGACATACGATATTCGCCTCGTAGGCCGCTAACCAGTCCATTCCTAGGACTATATCGAACCCGCCTAAGGTCATCACAAACAGTCTAGCAGGAAACTTATGACCTTCTAATTCAATATCACAACCCCCAATCAGCTTAAAAATCCTGGTAAACTTACCTATGGCAATTTCTACATCAAAGGGCTCATCTACATTTCTACTTCTAACAGGCAAATTAGGACAGAAAGTAGCAGAAATGAAACGTTTATTAGCACTCGAATCAAATAACATAGAAGAAAGAGTTTGAAGGGTTCGTCCTAGCCTCCTCCCGAGTCATCGTGAAAGCTTTGGCATTCACCTTTTGTCCTTTATTCCCTACTTTCTTCGCTCTGGAACTCTCAGCCCTTGGCTTCTTGCAGTCCTTGCTCATGTGACTCACTTCACCATAATTAAAACACTTCACCAGCCCATAATTTCTTGCCATATGTCTCGTCTTCCCATAGTTGAAACATTTGTTCGACCCCTATCTGCATTCCCCAACATACTCCTTCCTACACTTGTCACACCTCTTCGACCCACACCTGGTGTGGCTACTCACCGGTCATCCACCCTAGTTTTGTTGTTTGGAGGGACCACCCTGTCCAAACTGCTTCCCATTCCAGTTCCGATCACCACCACCTTTCTTGCTCACCTCAACCACCACCACCTCTCGTTAATTATATAACCTTCCCCTTAGATCAACCACCGACCTAAACGTACTTGGCCAGGCGACAATCATGTGCCTGCGAATATCCTTCGGCAAGCCCTGGATATACCTTTTAATCTTTCGTGACAGAGGCGTCAACTGATCTAGCGCTAGTGGTGCCATCTTGTTGAACTTGATGGTGTGTTACTGGTGTGTCATGGTTCCCACCTTCAGCTGCAGGAACTCTCTCTCGACCTTGTCCAACTCCCTATAAAAACGAAACTCCTTAATCATCAACTTCTTCAGCTCTGCTCCCTTCATCCTCCTAATAGCCCTACTGCCCTCAACCTAGACAATATTATCCCACCGAAACAAGGCCGATTCCACGAATAAGTGAGTGGCAAACTTCACCTTCTGGTCCTCTCTGCAGTCGCTGATATCGAGTACAATCTCCATCTTTCTCACCCACCGATGAGCAACAACAGTACCATTGCCATCAAAAGTAAGGGGCTTGCATCTTTGGAATGCCCCATAGTTATAACCTTGTGCTATCTCATACACATGCTCCTCTTCCTCCTCCTCGTCACTAGAGACAACCGTCTCAATCTCTGGTTGCTCTCTCTCCCCCGTGGGCCTATTCCTCTTCTTCATCTCACCTTCCCTTACTGCTTTAATCACTTCGGTCAGCAAAAACGGTAGGATCGTCTACATGACTTGATGAACTTCCTCCACAACCACCTCCTTCACCAAGGCCCTCAAATTAGCACTCTCATGCCCACCCTTCGAATAAGGGGTCTCAGGCTCTTCATGAGCCATCTCATCGGCCCTAGCCTTTCCTCTGGTGACACGTGTTCCAACACCACGTCCAGCACGACCTCCACCTCACAAAGCTTTAGAAGATCTACCTCTAACCATCCTCTAAAAACGCTATAAGATCCAAACAACAACACGGTTATTCAAGGTAATAACTCAGTTATGTCAAATATAGTAAGTCCCTAATTACAGTAGTCAGTTGTGATTAGCCACTTACTTTACTCAACATACCTTAAGCATTTCCTACCCTGACTGCATCAGTATCCAAATCCACTAAGAAGCACATAAATCAAATAACATGCTCACATAATACCGGTTAACATTAAGGAAAATACCTGATGGCACGTAGCTACTTGGACCAGTATCCTTCCATTTTGTCTCATTCTCAGTTTAAGTTTAAGTTTTTGAAAATATTTACCCATTTCTCTTAACGTTTGGCTATAGAGCTAACTTGTAAGGTCCCGTTCCCGGAACTCACGGTTGGACAATCATCGTATATAAATTATAAAACATTCATTTACCATTAATAACATACTTCAGGGGAATCGATTAACTAAAATCATTTCATATATTAACAATCACTTTTGCAAACTAATACAATAATGTTAACCATTACAAAATATCATTTGTTCATATTACAATGTAAAAATATCATCAATATACAAAATGGATGCTATCCAAAACAAGCCAAGTAGCTGCCCCGTGCCTTCCTCCGCAACTTTACCTGCCAACTACAAAATACAAAAAAAGTCAGCCTTGTTGAGTGAGTTCTAGTTTTGTAAAACATAATATACTTTACTTTCGTTTAAAACCGTTCTTTACTTTCAAATGTGATCATGCATCATACGTACAAATAGATAATCTTATTATTATCTTTCATCATTATTCGTTAACATGCATTCATTCATCAATGTATGCCATCGTTATCATTCGTTCTCATTCATTATCTTTTTTACTGTACATTTCATCCGGATCAATGTCATATGCTATACCCCAAATATCATGCACAAGTGCTGGTACTGGGCCGAAGTCTATAAATAATTTTCTAACATCATGCACAAGTGCTAGCACCAGTACCGGAGCAAGCGACGAGGGTCCATACATCTGGTCAATCATAATGATTAGAACCCTGTGTGCATCCTCATGGGTTAGCTAAACCGCACATAGTTGAGCTAACAACCCCTCAATGAGTTGTGAACCTCCTTTCATATTGCTTGAAAGAGTTTTCGTTCGTTCATTCATTCTTCCTTATGGTCCACTTTTCATTCATCATTAATTACCGTTTTCATTAAATAATACTTTACGTTCATTGATAATAACATACCACATAAAGCCACAAAAATATACATAATAAGGAGCATAAAAAATATAACAAAAAGATACATAACATCATCACTCATCATCAAACAACATCTATTCATCTTACATCATCCCCGTGAACATCCCAAGTCATAGCCTAAAACTTTCTTTTCCCTAAAATTTCATAAATAATTCCAAGTCTTAGGTGCATGGGCACTATGCAGACGCATGACCACTTTCCAGGTGCATGGGAACACTTAGGCGCATAGGAAACTTTTAGGCACATGAGCACTATATGGGCGCATAGCCTACACTTAGTCATTTCGAGCAACATTCTAGGCGCATGGGCACTATTGGGGCACATGAGTTTGGGCGTTTTGGGACACTTAGGCATTTTGCCAGTTGGGCGCATGGGCTACTGTTCAGCGTATGGGTAACTACTTATAAGTAACATCATGAGAATTCAGTTCTAAATCTAATTCTAACTTGTTCTAAGCTTAGTTCTATCATTCTAAGCAACAAAAACATGTTCTTAACACAAACATAACCATAAATCATCCCAATCATATACCCACCCATAATTCACACACTCATACATACTGGTATACACACCCAACATTATAAACACATTCTGAAATGTATATCCAGCTTCAAAACCAGTTAAAACATGTAAAAAGTGGGGTTGTAGAACTCACCTTTGGTAATCTTTTAGACTTTCTCAAACCCGAATGCACTTAGATTTCGATCACCTAAAACCCACCAAAATCACACAACCAAACATACAAACACGTATAAGCATATACCCGAGGCTAAAACCAACCAATAACACTTAAAAACACCAAATTCTTACATTGAATTTCGACTTCTTCTTGATATTCTTTCAAAATCCGAGAGTTTTCTACTTTCTCTCTCTAAAACCGTAGACAAAAGCAATATGCAAGGTGATATGGACGGCCATATCACATTTTGTACAAAATATATTATTATTTGTGCTTTTTACACATTTAACCCCTCACTTGGGTTAAACTGCATTTCTTTCTTTTATTTCCTTTTCTTTAAATTTCTAGGTGTTACATGAGCCAAACATAAGCAAAAATCCATTTGGCTTGATTTGACTCAAGTTATTATATAATTTATTTATGGAGTAACTTTGTAAAATAGTAACCAACTTTAAAAAGTGTTCTAATTAAGTAACTCAAGTTTTAAAAATGTTCCAATTAGATCACTCATTTTTATATTTTATACAAATTAAAAGTCATAACATATTTTTTAACATGTTATACTTTTGGATTCAGTTAAAAAATATTTTTTTCTATCTTTTGATGTTGATATTGAACGTTGACGTAATTTTAGGCACTTTTTTTTTATTTTTTTATAATTAACATGTTTTTTTATTTTTAATATAATTTTATATATTGAAAATTCTAACTCCCATGTCTTTTTCATCGTTACTTTCTTGTCGTAATAAAATTTGGTAATGACTCGATTTGATTGTTTGAAGGTCCAATTTGAGAAAAATATGCATGAGTGACTGAATTAGAACAATTTTGAAACTTGGTTGCTATTCTGTGACATTTTCCCTTTATTTATATACACACACACACACAAATATACAATTATATTTATAATTTAACGCATATAACTCCATTATGCATAGCCCACTATATATAAATATACAATTATATTTATACATATTAGATCAATCTACATGATAAAAATTTAACACTAAATCTAAAAGTAATAAACTAAGCCACCAAGTCATAATCTTTAACCCAAATTGTCATTCATAAAAATGCTTATAAGATAAAATGGGCTGCTTCTTAAAGCATAAAATGTTATAAACCAACATAGTCATTGTCTCTTAATATAAATTTAAATTGGGTGGCACACTAAACCCTAGGGCTGTAAAAATCGTGGGTTGTCAAGATTGTTCGCCATTCTCTCAAAGCTCACTTGGAAAATTAATGCTCGAAAAATGCTCATTCGATTTTTTGTTTAGTTGTAAATGAGCTTAGTTGTAAATGAGCTTAGTTGTAAATGAGCTTAGTTGTAAATGAGCTGATCAATTCGGTTCTGTTTGTAAACGAGCCAAGCACAAGCAACAGTCCGCTTAGTATAGCTTGGCTCGTGAACAACTCTAGTACCTAGTAGTTACATAGCCATAACAACACCGTGCCTACCTTCGTATTAAGAAAAATCAATCATTGTGGCATGTTTTTCAGATTGTTGAGTGTGTCTCTACATTAGCTAAGTGTTCAAAGGGTTAAATTGTGAAAGACATATGCACCGTTAACTCATTATTTGTCTAGTGAAAACATGAAGTGGTGTCACCCACCTTCACTTGTCTTTATCCTCGTATGAGTTCAATTCAACTCCAACTGTATCTAGACTTCACTTGTAGCCTAATATCAATCTTATGTACAAAGATTAGTCATCCATCTTTTTCAACATGAGACACTACATGGTGAGTTTATAAATATCATAAATTTCATTAACTCGTCATTTCAGTCATATACTATTTCCTTCATCTCGACACATGCGTAATTACTCAATTAAGGGTATAATCATCATATGAACATTTCACTGGTATACTTTCAAACAAGTCATATATGTATCTGATTAGTTTTTAAAATATATAAGCACAACTAGATTGTAGTTAGAATCTACTTACTTATCTTTATTCGTAGGAGCTTTTACCTTCCCACCCCTTTACCTGTTTCCTTTCAAGCCATGTCATTCCTAGCTTGACAACAAGACGATCTTTTAAATAATTAGAACACATAATGTGGATATTCATTTCATCTACAACATGAGTAATATTCCACTTTAATTTTCATGTGTTCCAGTTTATTATCAATGATCACTTTTGATTATCGACTTATTTACAAGTCATTGACCCATTACCACCTAATTTGATTATGCATCTTTGTACTACATATAATTCAATAACACCAACTAGGTTATCATAAATTTATGCCCACTTAGAATCATGTACGAATCATCCTAATTTCACGACTTCATGTAGTAGTTTGTGGACCGGTGAGGGGTTGTCGACCCTCCCTCCTTTTTTATATATTCCTCTTTGACGTTAACCCATGCTGCCCTTTACTACTTGGCCTAATAAGCGACTCTGGTTGTTGATAAGTTAGGTTAGAGGTTAGGGTAAGGTTTAAACAATGAAAATACCAATTTCATATCTCCGGTATTCATAACTTCTTATATAGATATTACATTCATATTAGACTATTTATTTAACTATATATTAACTTATTTTAAGGCAATGTCTATATAAATTTATTCAAACCTCATATAAATCAGGATATTACATATTCTAAAATTTTGAATAGACCTTATAAAATTTTATAAACCATGAAATATCAATTTCATTGGCCAAAGGTCACTTCTAAAATGGGTTATAAAGACGGCAAAATAACCAAACTAAAAGCCTAGATCTAGTCTGAATTGGCTAACTAGTCCAACCACTAGCTGTGAGGATAAACCAGTTAATTCAAAATGACTTAAATAGTCATAACTAGATCGGTGGTGCTAGTTGTTAAACCTATTGGTCCAGTCTAGTTGTGAAAACAAAACTAATAAACACTAAACCAACTATGATGACTTTTAGCAAAAAACATTAAAATGGGTCAAAAGTGATAAACACTACAGATTGAGGTCTCAAGAGTAAAGAA
This sequence comes from Flaveria trinervia, assembly GCA_025506515.1. Classification (NCBI taxonomy): domain Eukaryota; kingdom Viridiplantae; phylum Streptophyta; class Magnoliopsida; order Asterales; family Asteraceae; genus Flaveria; species Flaveria trinervia. The sequence goes on from CM046443.1 coordinate 28,244,158, forward strand.
GAGATTTAGGAGATAAATTAAAGGGAACAAAATCTCTTAAAATATAAATGAGAGTGGAGTGAAATGTATGGCCCTGAACTTAGAAGTTTTTACAGTTTGTCATTCATAGCAGAAAAAATTTCATAATACATTACTGAATTAAACATTATGGCAAAAATCTTAAATCATTCATAAATAGCATAAACCGTGACTAATAAATATATGTCCTTAATCTAAGACATTGAGATAGTTTTGTCAAATTAAACATCAGATCATAAACATGGATGCCAGTCTTTGCTTGCTGAATAGCCTTATTCCCCATGCCATCCTTGGCTTTCATCAATTTTTACCAACTAATATGTATACAAAGTTAACATTGCCGAGTAAATTCTAATTTTATATAAAATATAGAAACTCAACTTTTATATTTAATTGAAGGAGCACACATTTATCATGCATATCAGTCATATTAACTATCTTATAATTCTTTATTGTGTTTATTATCTTCATTTCATTCATTATTTTTCACTTCATTAGAACTGGGTTTGCACAAAACAAGTGCCCAAATATATGATTGATACAAATATCAACCCCTATCAATATATGTTTATCATGATAGCTAAACCTTGACAGTTGACTCATATTGTATGCACACAACCTGTTTATGAGTAATGGTCCATTTGCATAGTGCATGATGGCTAATTAGCCAACACATAACTGGGGACCAGTCTATAGATTGCAAGATTTTTCTGTTATAATTCGGGTCCGTGTAACATTTATTAAGTTCCATTTTCATTTTTCTCATCCTTAATCTTCTACTTTGTTATATATAAAATACTTTTAGGATATGTTCCATTTCATTATGCACTATGGAGCATTAAATAATATTTTTTTAGAATTAAGGCATGTAGGAAATTATACAATAAAATAATCACACTAAATAATGATTTATTTCCGATCAACATTTAGATCCTAGATGAAAATATGAGAAGTAAATATGAATAATAACTAATGTGGATAAATGTTTCAATGTGAACAGTAGTCAATGCATACAGATGACCAACACTTAGTCAATGCAGGGAATAGTAGTGAATGAGGATGACTAGCACCTTAAAAATGACTTAATGAAGGCTGATGTGGTGAATAGTAAATGGGGTTGAATAGTAACACGAATGCTATTAACACTAAAACAAATTCTTTGAATAGTAATATGAATGCTTTGAATATTAAGGCGATGCTTAGAATAGTAACATGAATGCTTTAAATAGTAACGTAAACACTTTGAATAGTAACGTGAATGCTTTGAATAGTAACTCAAATCCTTTGAATAGTAACGTGAATTCTTTGATTCATGCTACTTTGCTAAACAGTGCTAGTTTTCATAGTAAAACTGTTGGATCTAGAAAGGCTGGTGCAACAAAAACCAAACACTTAAATTATTTTGGTGTAACTTTTAAAGAACTTCCGAAGCTAAGTATGAAACTTCCGAAGGATATGGATTTCTTCCGAAGATAAAGTGAAAGATCAACTTCCAAAGGAAAACTCCAACTTCCGAAGACAAAGTCTTCTCTTCCGAAGTTTAAGAATTAGAAGAACTCAAAGACAATGGCTTTTGAAGTAAAAGTCCTCAAGCCACGGAAGAACCAGCCTCTTCCGAAGTATAAAAAGGCTTTAGAAGAACTAGTTCTTCTGAAGCCAATTAACCTTCGGAAGATGCTGCTATGGACCACTAGACATAAGTATGGTTCATCTAACACTCCGTTGCAGACCCTGATGTACTGCATGGCGTTTTCTTAAAAGGCCATGTAGTTGACCATATTTTGTTCCACTGACCACATTTACTTGTAGTATAGTCACCAACTTTATTTGGTGACAAAAGGTAAGTCATGGATATGTCATTACTATCATATCTTAGATAAGACATTATCTAAGATACCATAACTATAGCTTTGTAGTATCTGCTTTAGTTATAGGATTCTAGCTGGTATCAAAGTATAACCAGCTGTAGGTGATAGTATATATATAGTATCTCATTGTAACTCTTGTATTATGCTTGTAAGAGTCTTGTAAACTTTGAGTTGAGAAGTAATATACAAGTACCTTGAAAATTATTTCCTTGTGTTATTACTTTGTATATCAACTTTTTGAGAGACTCTACTTCATCATAATCATGTGAGTATATGTGAGTTGGAGAGAAAATCAAGTATTTAGTGACATATATCGATCCTACAAAAACTTCATAAGCAAGATAATTTCTCATATAAAATAATCGTTTCATAAAAAGGAATATATAAGTATGCATATTGGCCCTAAAGTAAGTAAAAATAAATAACATGGATCTAGAACTCACATCTCCAAGCTTTCGAGGAAAAACCTATAACCGAGAGGTTAAAACCTGATATCTACATACATGCACATGTAAATTTTCAGCCTTTATTCTATGAACACATCATAAATATCATTCAATCCTAGATATAGCTTAGATCTGTAAAGCAGTATGATAAATTCATACCATTTTTCTTGTTCTTCAACTTTCTTAGTCTAAAATCAATGCTCTCTATAGTTCTTTAGGAATGTTTCAAGCACAAAAAACATTTATGGGGATTGTTCCCTTCATTTTATACCCTCATGTTAGGATAAATGTTTCATTTGCCCACCTTTGGCTCGTTGACTAATATTATATTTGCATCTTATATTTTTAGCTATTTTTTTTTTGAAATTCGGGTGCTACAAGTCCACCATTTCTTATTTAGGTGTCGTCCCCAAAAGTTACTAACCTTTGAAAAGATTTGTGTAGTGTTGTTTCATCTCCTATTGTAATTCCCTTGTTGCTTCTAATCCCTTTCTGTGTTTCCACTACACCTTAACTTGGCAAATCACTTTATTCCGTAATTGCTTTTCTTTCCAAACTAGTATAACCATTGATTGTTTCACATAATTCAGTCTCTCATCCACCTCAATATCAGTGGTGGGAACAATCACATATCTTCAGCAAAACACTTATGCAAGTGAGACAAATGGAATGTAGGATGAATTCCTCTTAAATCTGCAAGGTGTTCCAGTTGGATGGTGTGATGTACCTCAATCTTAACTTTCCTATTTTGCAAAAACGTATAACTTACTTCCATGTAGATGCTTTTCACATGGTTCTATCATCCATTTGAAACTAACATGACCTTCATTATTTATCTGCACAAGACTTTTAACATCTAAATCTGATTTTGATACCAATGATGTTTTCTTTAATATTTGATATACTCCTTTTATTTTCTCTTGATTGATCTAATGTTTTTATTAAGATTCTACCATAAACTCTTTGGACCTATTACATGACCTTGTGTTGTAATTATCTAACAAGCTTTTACTCGAATCGACTTGAGTATTTCTTTACGAGTTAGGGCGTTGGCTATATCTTTGATGTCGTTCGGTTGGTAATAAATCTTGGAGGCGTAGTTCTTTATTATCTCTAAATACCTTTGTTGCCTTATGTTTACTCTTTTTTGTTTAAAAATGTTTTTTTTACTTTTACAATTCACAAAGATGGTATGCTTCGTCACATATATATAAGGTCGCACATATGCGTGAAAATCATGACAACTAGCCCCGATTCATACTTAAGGTAATTGAATTTCTGAATTTTCTATTATTGTGATGCATAAACCATGACATTTCATTGCTGTATTAGAACATAACCATTTCTAAACACGAGGCATTTGGAGAAACCACCAAATCTCTATCTTCTTCAAACGATGTTAGGATGTGGGCTAAGTCAATCTCCTTTTTATCCTTAAAGCATGTCTTTATGTTCCTTTCCTCACAACTACAACTGGACTCCTGTTGAGCTTTATTAGTCAAATTTCCTTCTCTTGCCACACCATAATAACCTTATGAGTTCCTAATCAACATGTTCCTAGATCTATATTTAATGTGATAACCCGACTATCATGTTCCACTCTAACTCTAATTTATTAAGATTATTATATTATAACTAGTAGCTTAGAAGCATTATTATCTATGCTTATCTGTAGTTAACCTATATCATATTACACCAACTATTAATGAAACAAATTATTATTTTGTGTGATACTCTACTCTTACTAGTACACGTGTGTGGTGTGTGTGTGTGTATATATATATATATATATATATCTATTATATCTATGTGACTATTATTGTGACATATATTAGGTAGTAAAATATAGTGAAACTTGTAGAGTAATCCAATGATGCATTACTATAAATAGATGATACATATAGATACATGTGTACCTGGTTTAGGAACTCAATGTAAAATGTCTTTCATGTCTTACGTATATGTAACATAATGGGTATGAATAAAATGTAATGTGTTGGTGATGCTTATAATGTTTAATATTTCATTGTTTATTGTGTGATAATGCATATTGAACTAACTATATAGGTGTGTGGTTGTTTACATAATTCTTAGTCAATAATGATTGAGAAACGTGCTTAAACTTAATCGTGTGAAGTTCTCATGCGAATGGACCATGCTAATGGACCATACACATGAATACTTCATGCTAATGAACCAATCGCACGATTGAACCAGGAGACTGGATCAGTCGCACGATTATGACATGAGATTGACTCAGTTGTACGACTGGACCTTTAGTCATGCAGATGGATCAACCGCATGCTTTAGTTGCACGACTGAACCATATGCAGAATGGAAAACCCTAACCTATAATACCACTTAATTCGTGAAAAAATGTAACAATTCGAATCCCTACGCAGAATATCGTACCCTAGCCATCCAGAGACCCTAGAAAACCTGTTCCAGGTTCATAGATCGCAGTTAATCATCTTACAATCGTTCTTAACGTTTTGATTCATTCTTAGATCGATTATACTTGCGTTCTCACTGATTGGACCGCCAATCAAATAGGATTCCGCACTATTTGGTTTGGTATACACGTAAATCAGTTAGTACTCCGTACCTAAACGGTCCTAACAAGTGGTATCAGAGCTTTGGCTCTTGATTTGCGTGTGATTCAATCGATTTTGATATAAAAATCGCTTTTTCACTCAAAAACTCAATCTTTTTGTCTCCAGTAGTTTTTCGACGTCTCCAGGTCAAAAAGTTAACGTTTTTTGGCATACGACAATTAGGGTTCATGAGAAATTTGTGTTTTTCCGTCACAGAGTTCAAAACCTTCGCTTTTGCAAAAACAGCAACCTTCAGTTGCACGATTGACTCAATCGCACGACTGAACCAATTCGCACCCCTCATACGCACGATTGGCTCAGTCGTTCATCCATTTGCACGACTGAAAATCAGTATTCGTATTGTTCATCCACACCTGTCCAATCGCCCGATGAACCATCCGCATTAGTTTAGTCGCACGATTGAACCATCCGCATTGTTCAATCACACGAATAGCCCAATCGCATTCTTTCATTTGCACAAGTACAAAGTTTTGTTCTAAAAAACCAAAGTAAATAGAAATGGAAGATTAGTACTCAACATTCACTGCACATAGGGATTCACGGGTCCATAATCTATTGCTTTTGGAAAATGAAGTGGGGAATCACAATAAGCCTCCTAAGCTCATAACGTTAGATGACTACCCACAATGGAAGCAAAGGTTCGAGATATACCTAAATGGAGTAGATCCTAATCTATGGGAATCAATTGAGACAGGGTATAGCATGCTAGTTGGTGCAGATGGAGTTAAACTTACCTTAGGCGGCATGACTGATAGCCAAAAGGTAAAGTACAATGCAAAGAAGAAGGTGTATGCCCTGTTAATTCAGTCAATTCCTATAGATATATTCCATTATTTTTCTGAGAACAAGCAAGCAAAGAAGCTATGGGATGCTCTGGAAAAGCGGTATGATGGGAATGCATTGTTAAAAGCTCTAAAGGCTAAGGCTTTGAAGAAGGAGTTTGATAACTTCTTATCAATGGGTAAGGAGAGTTTGGATTATGTTATAGACCGCTTCTACCACTTAATGAGTGAGCTACACACTCATTGGGTTGTTATGTCCATGGAAGACAAGGTGTCAAATTTCGCAGATGGATTGCTAGAAAAGTGGGTTTCATTTGTGTCAAACCTCAGACAGAATGATATGCTGGCGAAGTTAGATATCAACGATTTCATTCTGAAGTTGAGAGAGGAAGAGTTGAGGATGAAGTACAGGTCTTAAAAGGCTTCATATGATCAGAACCCGTCACTTTTCAACTCAACTCCTCAAGCAAAAATGTTTGGAGCACCAATTCAAATGGCATTCGTGTCGAGTTCAGTCGCTCCATCTCAAGCCACTACTTTAGGATCTGACACGTCAGGGTCGTCTTGCACCCAATATATAGCACCTAAATCAAATGCTACAAAATTGAAGACTGTGAATCTCGGTAACGTGACTGTAGAGCTAGCAAGGAGCATATGGATCTCTTAGCAGCTGTCGTTCACTCCTATGACGGTCTAGTTGCGGGGAAGATTGGAAACTACCATGACTATGACCAATTAACTGAGACTGAGCTGGAAAGAATGGATATCATGTGGGTATTGGCAAGTGCTGTCCAGAGGGCAAAGAAGTTTGTTAAGAAGACAGGACAGAACCTGATTGCCACAAAGGATACAACCTTTGGTTTTAACAAAACCAAAGTTACTTGTTTTAACTGTGGAGAAAAGGGGCACTTCAAACGTGAATGTGTTAAGCCCAAGAAGACAGGTAATGGTAATCCATTCTCATCCTTCAATCATCAAGATAAACCCACAAGCAGTCCTACATTGTCAAGTAAGGATCCTAAGGCCTTGACTGCTCAAGATGACGAAGGGCAAGATTGGACCTTTCGATTTGTGTCTCCGGGAGAATCCAACATTTCTTGTATTGAGGGTTTGGATGACGACTCTGCAAGCGAAGGTGATATTATCAATCGAACTCGTGATGTCAAATAATAAAGAAACTGCAAATATGGTCGATCACCTGAATGAAGAAGGTTCAAGCACAAAATGTTCAAAATCACCGGCACCAGAAAAGTCAGACTCTGCTATGATAGCTTATTCAATCGAATCTTCTCAGGTATGTACCAAAGACCAATTGTTTGAAAGTCATGCTTGCATTGAATGTAATAAATTTACAGAAAGCATAGACTCAAAATTTTCTAGGTTATTAGATCATAATGATAGCTTAGTAAATGATTTACAACTATGCACAGAGGCAAACATGATTTTAAAACAAAATGAGCACAGTTATAGAAAGAAAATAGAACTGTTGAATAAACAACTAAGGGAAACCAAAGTTGTGGCCTTTAACCAAGAAAATGACATCAATTTCTATTTAAACTCCCTAGAAGAAACTAAGAAACAAAAAGTAGTTTTGGAAGTTGAAGTAAACTCATTAAAACAAAAACTGCATAGTTGGACTAGTTCTCACATAGTCCAGCACTTAGTGAGAGAACGCTACAACGAGGAGGGTTTGGGTTACAAAGTGGTTCCACCACCACATGAGACCTTGTTAAATGCTAAATGCAAACCAATAAATAACAACCCAATCAAGGATCATGTGATGTCTTCTCCTCTTGTAAATGATCCAGATTCCACAAGTAATTCCATTGAATTTGTGACTAAACAAAAGGAGACCACTTTAAAGTCAAAAGGTAAAATGCCTATCGTTAATTTGGATGAACAATTTGAGAAGGTTAAGGTAAAGTCTGGTTCACATACGTCTAGTTCTGAACCCAAAAAAACCAAACAAGTTAACCAAACATGTGCATCATGTCTAAGTCCAGATAAACAAAAGAGTAAAGATGTTAAAAAGGTTCAAACAACTAATGTTGTAAACAAGATAAAACATCTAAACAAGAAGTGTAAAAACCCAAACAAATTAAAGTCACACGAGTGTCACACACTTCTCCACAGAAACAGTTATACCAACATGTCGAAAGTAGATCATGCTACAACTGTGGAAAGTATGGACACATCAAGTCTAATTGTCCTTACTATCAGACACCAAGGAAGAAAGTTGAACTTCATGATCCTAAATCCAGTTGTTCTAAAAAGAGTTCTATGACTCCACCTAGAAGAATTAGTGAACATAAAGTTCAAACCATAAGCCAATCGTCTGTTTATCACAAAAAGGCCTTACACAAAACAGGCTTATGGAAAGAAAAATCTAGTTCAATGTCTGATAATGAGAACAAGAAGACGAATGATCTTCCCTCACCCTCAAATGGAGAGTGGGTGAAATTTATGATGTGTGATGCCTCTGGGTCACCCCAAGCTAGTTAAGGCTTGGGTCCCTAACCTTAACTAATGATTTCCTTTGAATGTGCAGGGTGTTCGCTATAGTGTTGTCACAAATACCTAGATCGTAGATAGCGGACCATCTAGGCACATGATTGGGAACCTGGCTCTCCTGTCAAACGTCAAACAAATTAAAGGAGGTCATGTTTCATTTGCTGGAAACAAAGGAGGTTACATCACTGCTCAAGGAGAAGTGGGAAACCAGAAAGTGAATTTTGATAAGGTAAACTATGTTCAACAACTTCAAAATAATTTTCTTTCTGTATCCCAAATCTGTGACAAAGGCTTTAGGGTAGTATTCGACAACAAGAAGTGCTAAGTTCTGAAAAAAGACTATGTGATCCGGAGGACCAAGTCTTAATGTCAACTTCAAGATATAACGATCTTTATGTCTTGGATCTATCAAAGGCCTCCACAATGGATCATTAAGTTCAGTGCTTCTTGTCAAAGGCTACAGAGAAGGACTCGATCTCCTGGCACAAGAGAATGGGACACATCAATCCATGTAAGATGAACCACTTGATCCAGAATGATCTAGTGCAGGGAGTAAACGTCAAAAACTTCCAACTGCTGGATTTTTGTGTCGCCTGCAAGAAAGGCAATAGACTAAGAAGTCTCATATGGAAAGAAAGTTCATTCCATAGAACTGCCTCTTGAGCTTCTTCACATGGATCTGTTGGTCCAATCAGTACAAGGAGCATTGCCGGCGACTTATACTGTTATGTAGTTACAGATGACTACTCAAGATTTTCTTGGGTAATGTTTCTGAAATCCAAATCTAAAACATTTGAATCATTCAAAGAGTTAGTAACTACTTTGGAGTCTCTGTACAAGCTGAAGGTAACACAAGTACGCTCAGACAATGATACCGAGTTCAAGAATCAGTGGATGGAGGCATTCTGCAAAGAAAAGGGCATTGTGCACTGGTTCACTTTTGCATACACTCCACAAATGAACGGAGTAGCTGAGAGAAAGACTCGCAGCGTGATAGAGACAGCATGGACAATGCCAGCAGACTCGAAACTGCCTATCCAATTTTGGAATGACGTAGTTGCCAATGCATGTTACACTTTAAATCGAGTCCTGGTGGTAAAACGTCATGGTAAGACGTGTTATGAGTTACTTTAATGATGTAAACCAAATCTAGAGTACCTCGAACTGTCTGGCACACTTGTACCCTTTTGAAAAAACTCAGGAAGGCAAGTTCAGCAAGAAGGCTGAAGAAGGAATTCTCCTAGGATACAACATACCAAATAAGAGAGTTTACAACAACTCAACGGGTCAAGTAGAAGTGTGGTGTAACGTGGACATTCAGAGATACACCACCCCCAGCTGGAAAAGGACCCGTATTCTTTTTCGATTATGATGGATTCTTTAAGTCCTTCAACATCCCTCTCTCCACTTCTGAAGATGAGTTAGCAACCAAGATGATGTATGATGTCTTAAACACACCACCCCTAGACTCAACAACATCCGGCTCACAAGGCCAGTCTTCTAGTAACTCAGGGGGAGCACTGGAGGTAAGTGACTCCTCTTCTGAAGATGAAGAAGTGGAAAATGTTCAGGTGGATCAGGAGGAACAGGTTCAAACTCCTACAAGTACACACACATCAGATGTTGATGCCTCTGATACTTCGGAACCCCATACTCCCACTGCCTCAGATACTGAACCTGTGGTTCACAATCTGCATAACGAGGTAGTTGTACCTACCACTCTTGGATCTCGATGAAATGTTTATCATCCTTTGGACAATGTCATAGGGGATGTACAATCAGGAGTACAGACACGAAATCAGCTATACTCAGCTGATTATGTCTCAGTCATGGAAAAAGGCTACACTCATGATGGTGCTTATCGCTGTTTTGTGTCTCAATTTGAGCCAAAATATGTAAGTGATGTCTTAAATGATGAAGCTTGGGTGAGTGCCATGCAAGAAGAACTTCTTCAATTCAAGAAGTTAGGTGTGTGGACTATAGTGGATAGACCTAAAGGTGCTAAGGTCATTGGCACTAAATGGGTTTTAAAATGCAAGAAGGATGACCAAGGAGTCATTATCAGAAACAAGGCTCGAATAGTAGTTCAAGGATTTCGACAAGTCGAGGGGATTGATTACAATGAAGTCTTTGCACTAGTGGCAAGAATGGAAGCCATCCGTATCTTCCTAGCCTATGCATCGTATATGAAGATTAATGTCTATCAGCTTGATGTGAAGAGTGCATTTCTTCATGGTGAAATCCGAGAGACAGTGTATGTCAGTCAACCCGAGGGATTTGAGGATCCGTATCATCGGGACAGAGTTACAAGCTAGACAAAGCTGTATACGGGCTTCATCAAGCCCCTAGAGCATGGTATGAGAAGCTCTCGACTCATCTTGTGAAACACGGGTTTCGAAGAGGAGTGATTGACTGTACACTGTTCATCAAAGAAAAGGATGGTGATTTACTGCTTGTTCAAATTTATGTTGATGACATAATCTTCGGTTCCAAGAACGAAGACTTATGTAAAGAATTTGAAGCAGTAATGAAGGCTGAATTTGAGATGAGTGCCATGGGAGAGATGAAATTCTTTCTTGGGTTACAGGTGGATCAGACACCACAGGGGATATTTCTACATCAGACCAAGTATGTAGGCGATTTTCTCAGTCGTTTGATACGGAGAATGCTTCTGCAGCTGGGACTCCACTTGCTACAAACCATGATGTAGCACCCAACGAGAATGGTGATCTGTTGGATGCTACCATGTACCAAGGAATGATTGGATCTCTCATGTATCTCACTACCTGACGACCTGACATCATGTATGCAACGCGTCTCTGCTCAAGATATCAGGCGAAACCGAAACTCAACTATCTCATAGGAGTCAAAAGGATATTTTGTTATCTGAAGGGTACACCAACACTTGGGTTATGGTATCCTCATGATGATGACTTTGAACTTACAACGTATAGTGACTCGAATTACGACGGATGCAAAATGAACTACAAGTCAACCTCAGCAGGTTATCAATTGTTTAGGAGAAGATTAGTCATGTGGCAGTGTAAGAAGCAGACATCCGTTGTACTGTCAACTTGTGAAGCTGAATATGTTGCTGTGGCAAGCTGCTGTTCTCAAATCATCTGGATTCAAGAACAAACGCGGGACTACAGTTTGAAATTCTCTAACACTCCTATATTTGTTAATAATTCTACTGCTATAGCCGTAACTGAAAATCTGGTCCAACATCCTAAGACCAAACACATCGGCATTAAATATCACTTTATACATGATTGTTTTGAAAAGAATTTAATCGATGTTGTTAAAATTAATACGGATTTCCAATGCGCTGACCTCTACACAAAGGCCTTTGATAAACCACGTTTCTATAGCTGTTAGAGGTCAACTACGTTAAAAAGAAAAGTGATGTGATTTCTGACGATGACAATACCTAGTCCAAAAAGTAGATTCCATTTTTACTTTTATTTTATTTTGTTTTATTTCTTCACCTATTAAAATTCTAAACGCAAAACTTTTTCGGTTTTAGAATATTAGGGGGAGAATAGGTTAGTATTAAATTTAGTTGTTTTAATTTCAGTACATAAAGAAAAAAATGAGGGAGGATGACAGACAAGCTAAGAGAAATGAGATCGTATCTGTGATACTGATTCAATGACTATGGAAAATGATAGTACATAGGAACAAATAGTTTGGGACTTTAAAAGAAAAAATTGTTTATGTTAGGATCGTGTACTGGACGAATACTAATAGATTTACGCGTGTACCGAATCAAATAGTGCCGAATCCTATTTGATTTGCAATCCAAATAGTGAGAACGCACGTAGAATCAATTAAAGATTGAATCTAAACATTAAGAACGATTAGCAATCGATCTACTGCGATCTATGAAGTTGGAACAGGTTGCTAGAGGTCTCTGGATGGCTAGGATACGTGTAGGTATCAAATTGTTCAAAGTGTCTAGTTTTTCCACTATTTAAGTGGTATTTATAGGTTAGGGTTTCTCATTCGGGCAACTGAACCATTTGTATGGTTCAATCGTGCGATTGAGTCATGCGGTTGATCCATTCGCATGACTGGGTGTTCAGTCGTGCGATTGAGTCAATCTCATGTTACAATCATGCGACTGATCCAGTCTCCTAGTTCATTCATACGACTGATTCATTAGCATGAAGTTGTTCATGCGTATGGTCCATTAGCATGGGCCAATCGCATGAGAACTTCATATGATTTAGTTTGAACATGTTTCATAATCATTAATTGTCTTAGATTTATTCAAACAACCACAACCTATATAGTTAGTTCAATAAGTGTTATTACATACCAAGCAATGAAATATTCAACATTATAAGCACAACCACACATTGTATTTCATTAAGTACCCATTCAATTACATATGCGTAAGACAATAAAGACATTTTCATTAAGTTCAGAATCTAGGGACACATGTATCTACAAACTCCCCCTTGGACCTAGTTTCATCTACTGTCTTACATCCTTCATAAGCTCCTCATATTCTTGTACTTCTCCTCTCTTGTGACTCCTGTGTGTATTTCGAACGCAAAGCAGAGTCTTATGACATTCTGGAATTGATGGCATGTACAATATCTAGTGCATCATAGAACAGTGGCCACTTGTATAATGTATATACATCATCAACAGACAAGTTAGTAAGACACATCGGGTCAAACACCGTGATAGTTTCCATACTACCATTTCTGCTCAACACTATGATGGCCACTCCTATTCTCCAATCATAGTACCACCATTTGAAGTGTGAAGTGAAGTCCTGTGGCATTCCCGTAGAGGGATCTTAGACATTATGCACGGAGGACTCCACTTTAGCACTATTTTCGGTTTTCCAGTTATGGCATCAACCTTAGATTGTCTGATATACCTCGTTGGTTGTTGAGGTTTGAAGTTGACCCATCTGGTGTGGTACTCTCTCTTTAGAGCTGCTTCAAACTAGCCTGACATCTTACGAGGGTCAGCGTATAGCAATTTCAACTTTGCTAACTGGTTAAGCTCAAAACCAGGAAGAGTCTTCAAATCATGTGAGAATCTGAAGTACTCAATCCCCTTCTCACGTTTAACTGCATAAACGTTGAGATCTTCAAAATATGCCCACGCTATGATTTTGCACGACACATTGTGTTGTTTCTTCACTTTGTAAAGCTTGGTGTAGACAGTTGACGTTGGAGCACTGCGTTGGGCTCTTATTTCTTCAAAGCATGCAGCCCATTCAGCCTTTCTGATGTTGACTTCAGCGTCCGAGGCTTGGGCCTGCTCTTTATTCTTTTCCGACTCTTGTTCCATTTTATCCAGAGTCTAAAAAGTATCACTGACAAGATTGTCGCCCAGATTGGGAACAACATTACCCTCATTGTTAGTGTACTCTAGATAATGTTGATCCGTAACATCTTCAATCTCGATCCTCGATCGACATCATGAAGCTCATCGTCACTTTCCCCTTGGACTGTAGGAGCATCCTTCACAATCTCATCGGGATTTAGTCGGAACATTTCGGCGAGTTGCTCATCGGTGAGATCATGAATTATCTTTCCTTCTTTAGAAGTGTAATTCACCGACCTCCTGACTATCCCCTGCAGATCAGAATCATTGTGAGTTGAGTCTTGATCTGTTGGAGGGGAACACATCATATTCATCTCCTTGAAAAATTGGATCTGCTTGATTTAAAACATGTAACACATCAACCATTAGTCAACAATCAAAGCAGTAAACATCAATAATAAATAAACGTTAATTACATAATTTGATAAAATATTTAAATACACATGATGTTAAATAACATAAACAGCTATGCATTACTCTTCTTGAATCATGTGTTCCTCTGCTGTCGGGGCTAAAGTAGAGGCATCTTTGTTTTGAGCTTTCTAGGTCCTCCTTTTACTTGCTGATGTGGCACCTGTAGCAGCTGTATCTCCTTCTCCTTCATCATCATCATCATCACCTTCATCAATATCATCACCTCACTCTATGTCATCACCTTGATCATCATCATTATCATCATCATCATCATCATCATCATCATCATCATCATCATCACTGTCATCATCATCTCCATCACCTTCTAGGATCTTTAGAGGCTCATCTTTGGATCCCTTTAGTCTCAACATAAGCTTCTTGTTCTGGGCCTCTAAATCCTGTATCCTCTGTACTGAGGATATGTGCATCTCTCTCAGCTCTGTGATCTCTTGGCTCTGAGCCTCAATCCTCTGAATGGATGAGGCATGTGTCTCATGTAGCTCCTCAATTTGTTGGCTCTGAGCCTCAATCCTTTGGGCTTGGGAGACATTAAGATCCATCAGCTGATTAAGCTGAGTGGCTCATTGTTCATCCATCGCCAGCAGCTTCAGCACTAACCGGTTGAGGTTAGCCAGCTCCTCCTCCAACCTAACAGATCGGTAAGAGGATCCAAAAACAGGTGGAACCTGTGATGAGGTCCTGGCTCCATGGTTAGTGGTGGTGCTAGTGGATGTAGGGAAGATTAGTGGTGGTATAGATGTGGATGGCTGTGGATGAGCTGCAGTTATGGTGGATGGGAAGTGGGTAACTGGTAGAGTGGGTGTGGTAGTGGTGTATGAGGTGGTAGTGGTGGTGGGTGATGTGGTAGCATTGGTGGTGGTATTGGTGGTAGGTGATGTGGTAATGGTGGTGGTGGTAGTGGTAGTAGGTGATATGGTAGCACTGGTGGTGGTAGTGGTGGAGGGTGTGGCTGAGGTAGTGGCTATGGTGGTAGAAGAGGGCAAAATGACTTTAGTCGCTTCCCCTTCTTACCGTAGGGTGAGACATCCTCTTCCTCCTTGTGCCTCTTGACTTTGAGGCTCCCCCTAGGCTGCTGGGCGGGTCCGGGACATATGAGGGATCTGAGTCAGCAGCAGCATCCCCAGACTCCCCTAGGCGTCCACAAACCGCCCTCAAACCTCTCTCTATGGCAACCACCCGGCTGCCCACAGTCCTTGTGAGAGGCTCTTCATCACTCTCTGCCTCCTTATCTAGAGGACAAAAGTCCTGGTGAAAGCTGGTAGTAGTGGCATCAATAGGAGGTGGTGAAGTAAGATGAGTAGTGGGTCCCCTAGTAGGAGCGCGCCCAGTGTCTCCGCCAGTATCACCGTCATCGTCGGAGTCGTCAGATGCTAGAGCAATCTGCTCAACATCTGAGTCACTCTCCTCATGGCGCCACTTTCGCCTACCTGGCGCCATGTAATCACCTGGGCTAGATACCTGAAAAGTCTCTTCACCGGGGGTTTGACCTGCTTTCCCCGGTAGACTTTATGCGGCCTAGTGTCGTGTCATCCATTACCTCCAACGACACCGCATCTTGGCTCTCCTTATGTAGAGAGGGCAGCTTCTCATCAATGATCATTTGGAGAAACCTAGGGTACATGAAAAAACCTTCTTTACCTTAGCCTCCAGATTCTTTATCAGATAAGAGAATATCATGCTCGAGAAGCTGAAAGGGTGGTTCAGAACCAGTGCCACGTAGGCATTTTGAATCTGGTCTGAAAGATCATCAAACCCACCCCTTCTTGAAGCCAAGCACTTAAGGATGACATGTGCTAAGTACTTGTACTGGGGACACATGTTGCTCTTGTTGAGCACACCTGCATTAATATCCCCAGCGTACTTCATCCTTAGGAAGCACCCTCTCACAGTCAGAGGGTGAAGTCTGGTAGGGTGATCAACATCGTTACCCAAAGCAAGTACACGTCGTATATCCTCAGTTGTGACCTCGATCGCCTGACCAAAAATACTATTATGGATGTTGTAAGGCTCGTGTGAACGGTCAACTGATGCCCCCTCCCAGAAGGCCTGCTGAATAGACCAAAAGGGAGTGCACGGCATGGATATAACCTTGTATATCCTGGATCTCTTAAGGAAATCAATGATCCCCGCAAACTCGGCACCATTCTAAGTAGTGGCATCTAATGAGTGCATATGTTGTGCTTGGGGTTGATGGACCACCTATCCGCCATAGATCTGTAATACAAGAAAAATAGAAGTTAGATCACCACATATCAAAAATCAGTTCTAATTAACCTGGTTGAGTTCAGTCTGGTTCAATCATGCGATTGGACCATGCGACTATGTTTAGTCGGTTGACCTGGCATGCGACTGGGTTCAGTCGGGTGACTAAGCAGGCGACTGAGTTCAATCAGGTTACTGAGTCTGCAATTAGTTCAGTCGGCCGACTGAGCTCATTTGTATTATTCATTCAGCCGATTGAGTCATTCGACCAGCTCAATCGCGCGATTGGAGTTCATCCTGGTGTCCAGTCGCATGACCTTCTGTTCGATCAACTGAAATTTGAATTTTAATCAAATCTTGAAATTAGACGTCGTGTATTGGTTCCTTAGACTCACAACATTTTACTAATAACCTAATAACCTTGATTTTAACATTTTGCATAGTTTAGTTAGGTTGTTAGTCCATTCTTAGTGTCAATTCTTGTAAAGGCCGAGAATCACAAATTAGGGCTCAAACCAAATAAACTTCGATTACACAACACCGCATTGTACCTGTAAAACAAGTGGAGATCGTCAGAATATCGAAATTAGGAGTGAAAATTGGTCAATGAAAATTTCGGCAGAGTAACGGTACAGTGTGTGATTTTAGGGCGATTAGGGGGTGATGAGTTTATGCGATCGACTATGGCCCTATTTATATTGAATCTGATTTCAATCGCCGACTGGACCCATTCGCTCTGTTCATTTGGGCGATTGGACCTCAGTCGTGCGATTGGTTCAGTCGATCACATTCAGTCGGCCGACTGGATTTCAGTTGGGCGACTGACTCATTCGTACAGCTCCATTCGTACGTTGGTCCATACTTATGGTCCAGTCATGCAATTGGATCATACTCATGATTTTGACTTTATGACCATTCCACACTTAAACCCTTTTAACCTTTGATTAGACGTTTTAAGCACTCGATCATCTCAGACATGATCATTTTATTTAGAAAACTTTTGATCACCTCAGACGTGATCCTTTTAAAACAATTTGTCACCTCAGACATGACTGATTTTCATTTGAAAACACATGTGGTCACCTCAGACGTGACCCTTATAGGTGATTAAAATCCCTATTGAATTCTATGGCGTAGTCTGATATCTAACAAACTGAATTGACAAAATTTAAATAAATAGAAGACTTAAAACAGAAATACAAAACTAAAACTTGCTTTTGAGGTTTTGTGAGGTGTAAATCCTAAGATAGAAATCTAATGGATTCAGTTACTAAAAGGCAGCTTCAATTCATTTTGACCATAAATGGACCAATTCAAGTTGGAATCATACAGGTAAGTCAAAGCATTCGGGACAGATTACCTTTTGATGCTCGATTCTTGTTTTTTATCTAGAGTCGTTAGCAAGTTTAGGAAATCATACTAGTACTATTAGATCCCCACATTGATTTGGACTTTCAAGAATTGTAGCCGCAATGATTTTCCTCTTAAATCCATACACAAACTTTTGACACAGATTGGTGATAGTTTAAGGTTCGATTATTTCAAACAAGCATTTGTGGATCCCATGTTTATATGGTCATCAACATTCTTTAGGAGATTTTTGAGCGGTCTCAGGTTAGTATTCAAGAAGAAACTATTCTTAGAACTTTCAAAGAGAAGCCAAGCCTCAGGTCAGTGCCACCACACAACAGAGAGGCGGCAAACAACAATGAATTCTAAAATATATAGATTATGCTTATCCTCAGGTCAGTGCCACCGCACAGCAGAGAGGCACATAACCTATCTTCTTGTTTGAGCAACTTTATTCTTTTTGCACAGATCTCACCAACAACATAGGTTATTAGTTTGATTGCTTTTGCATTTTTTCCATGTGCTTTTGCTCATATTTTGGTATTACGCTCACATTTGTGGCATTTATTCTGCTCGTCACCCCTTATTGGAATTTTGTTGATCGTGTTAACCAGGGATAAGATGATAACCCACAACGTGTTGAACAACTTAGTTTGTTCTTGAGATCACCAACAAGGTCTATTCATCTATTGTATTGAATCTACCGACCTATCATCTGTGGTCTAGCAACCTCTTGGTCTACTTTCTTTGTGTTACCTTAGTAGTAGTTAGTTTTACTATCATTTTTCCTTTTATATTGCCCATACTACACAGACTTATACTTTGAATTTTGCATCTTATTCGATTTAACCTTTTAAAGTCCTAATTGGTTTGTTCTCGTGTACTATCATTTTCTAAAGTCATTGAATCAGTATCACAGATATGATCTAGTTTCTATCAGCTATCCTCTCCTCCTCCCTCGTTTTTTTAATGTTACTAACTAAACCTATTCTCCCCTTAAAATTCTAAAACCGTAACCGATTTACGCTTTTTATGATTTTAATAGGCGACGAAATAACACCAATTTAATTAAACTACTTAAAATTAAACAAATAAATAAAAAAATAAAAATTAAAAGAAATATGGACTATATGTATCGGACTACACATGGTCATCTTCAGGAATTACATCACTTTTCCTTTTCACGTCGTTGACCTCTAACAAGTATAGAACACGTGGTTTATCAAAAGCCTTTGTATAGAGATCAGCGAGTTGAAAATCCATATTTATGTTAACAACATCGATTAAATTCTTTTCAAAACAATCACGTATAAAGTGATATTTTATACCGATGTGTTTGGTCTTAGGATGTTGGACCGGATTTTTAGTTACTGCAATTGCATCAGAGTTGTCAACAAAAATAGGAGTAGAAGAGAAATTCAAACCGTAGTCCCACATTTGCTGTTGAATCCATATGATTTGTGAACAACAACTTGCAGCAGCAACATATTCGGCTTCACAGGTTGACAAAGTAACCGAGGTCTGCTTCTTACACTACCAGCTCACTAATCTCCTCCCAAAGAATTGGCATCCCGCAGATGTAGACTTGTAGTTCATCTTGCAGCCACCGTAATCCGAGTCACTATAAGTTGTTAGCTCGAAGTCATCGTCATGAGGATACCACAACCCAAGTGTTGGAGTACCCTTTAGATAACGGAAGATCCTTTTGACCCCTATCAGATGGTTAACTTTTGGCTTTGCCTGATATCTTGAACATAAACATGTCGCGTACATGATATCAGGTCTTGAGGCAGTGAGGTACATGAGAGATCCAATCATCCTCCTCCTACATGGTGGCATCAACCAGATCACTATTCTCGTCGGGTGCTACATCATG
This sequence comes from Flaveria trinervia, assembly GCA_025506515.1. Taxonomy (NCBI): domain Eukaryota; kingdom Viridiplantae; phylum Streptophyta; class Magnoliopsida; order Asterales; family Asteraceae; genus Flaveria; species Flaveria trinervia. The sequence goes on from CM046443.1 coordinate 28,263,610, forward strand.
GTTTCTAGCAAGTGGAGTCCCAGCTGCTGAAGCATTCTCCATGTCAAACTGACTGAGAATATCTCCTACATACTTGGTCTGATGTAGGAAAATCCTTTTGGTGTCTGATCCACTTATAACCCGAGAAAGAATTTCATCTCTCCCATGGCACTCATTTCAAACTCAGCCTTATTACTGCTTCAAACTCTTTACATAGATCTTCATTCTTTAAACCGAAGATTATGTCATCTATATAAATTTGGACCAGTAGTAAATCACCATCCTTTTCTTTGATGAACAGTGTGCAATCAATAACACCTCTGCAAAACCCATGTTTCACAAGGTGAGTGGAGAGTTTCTCATACCAGGCTCTAGGAGCTTGATAAAGCCCGCATAAAGGCTTGTCGAGTTTGTAAACTCTGTCCTGATGATATGGATCCTCAAATCCCTCGGGTTGACTGACGTACACTGTCTCTCGGATTTTACCATGAAGGAATGCACTCTTCACATCCAGTTGATAAACTTTAATCTTCATATATGATACATAGGCAAGGAAGATACGGATGGCTTCCATTCTTGCCACAGGTGCAAACACTTCATTGTAGTCTATGCCCTCGACTTGTCGAAATCCTTGAACAACAAGTCGAGCCTTGTTTCTGACGATCACTCCTTGATCATGTTTCTTGCATTTCAAGACCCATTTGGTGCCAATGACCTTATCACCTTTAGGTCTATCCACCAGAGTCCATACACCTAACTTCTTGAAGTGAAGAAGTTCTTCTTGCATGGCACTCACCCATGCCTCATATTCAGGGCTTCACTCGCGTATTTTGGCTCGAACTAAGACATAAACAACGATAAGCACCATCGTGAATGTATCCCTTTTCCATCATCAAGGCATAATCAATTGAGTACAACTTATTTCTAGTCTGAACTCCTGATCTCACATCCCCAATGACATTATCCAAAGGATGATAGACATTTAGGCATGATCCAGGAGTGGTTGGAAGAACTATCTCATAATCAAGATTGCGAACATTAGGTTCTGGATATGAGGCAATAGGAGTGTGAGGTTCCGAAGGCTTATAGGCATCAACATTAGATGCTTGTGGACTTACGGTAGTAGGAACCTGTTCCTCCTGGTTGTTCAGATCATTTTCCACAGCTTCCTCATCAGAGGAAGAGTCACTATCTTCATGTGCTCCCCCTGAGTTGTTAGATGAATGACCTTGTGAACCGAATGATGCTGTATCTTGTGAAGGTGTGTTCAAGACATCATACATCATCTTGGTTTCTAACTCATCATCAGACGTGGAGAGAGGGATGTTGAAGGACTTGAAGAATCCATCATAGTCAAAAATGAAGGCGGGTCCTTTTCCAGCAGGTGGTGTGGTGTATCTCTGAAGGTCCACATTACACCACACTTCTACTTGACCTATCGAGTTGTTGTAAACTCTCTTGTTCGGTATGTTGTATCCTAGAAAGATACCTTCTTCAGCCTTCTCATAGAATTTTCCCTCCTGAGTCTTCTTTAGTAAGGTGCACGGAGCGCCAAACGGCTCGAGATACTCTAGATTAGGTTTACGTCATTGTAGTAACTCGTAACACATCTTTCCATGGCGTTTAACGACGAGAACTCGATTTAGCGTATAGCACGCATTTGCAACTGCTTCATTCCAGAATTGGATAGGCAGTTTCAAGTCTGCTAGCATCGTCCATGCTGTCTCTATCAAGCTCTGATTCTTTCTCTCAGCAACGCCATTCATCTGAGGAGTGTAGGCTGAAGTGAACTAATGCACAATTCCTTTTTCCTTGCAGTAATCCTCCATCCATTAGTGCTTGAACTTGGTTCCGTTGTCGCTATCAAACTTTTCATACCTTCAGCTTGTATAGGGACTCCAATGTAGTTACTAATTCCTTGAATGAATCAAATGTCTCTGATTTGGATTTCAGAAACATTACCCAAGAGAATCTTGAGTAGTCATCAGTAACTACACAACAATACAAGTCACCTGCGATGCTTCTTGTACTGACTGGACCAAACAGATCCATGTGAAGAAGTTCAAGAGAAAGTTTGACAGAATGAACTTTCTTTTCCTTATGAGACTTCTTCGTCTGTTTGCCCTTCTTGCATGCAACACAGAAATTAGGAAGTTGGAAGTTTTTGACATTAACTCCTCTCACGAGATCATTCTGGATCAAGTGATTCATCTTTCGTGGATTAATGTGTCCCATTCTCCTATGCCAGGAGATGGAATCCTTCTCAGTAGTTTTTGACAAGAAGCACTGAACTGCATGATCTATTGTGGAGCCTTTGATAGATCCAAGACATAAAGGTCCTTATATCTTGAGACAGACATTAAGACTTGGTCCTTCGGGATCACATAGTCCTTTTTCAGGACATAGCACTTCTTGTTGTCAAATACTACCTTAAAACCTTTATCACAAAATTGGGATACAGAAGTGGGTTATTCTAAAGTTGTTGAACATAGTTTACCTTGTCAAACTTCACTTTCTGATTTTCCACTTCACCTTGAGCTGTGATATACCCTCCTTTGTTTCGAGCAAATGAAACATGGCCTTCTTTTATTTGTTTGACGTTTGATAAGAGAGCCCTATTCCCTGTCATGTGCCTTGATGCTCCGCTATCTATAATCCACATGTTGGTCTCAGCACTATAGCGAACACCCTGCACATTCAATTGAAAAAATTAGTTCAGGTTAGGGACCCAAGCCTTTACTGGCTTGGGTGTCCCAGAGGCATCACACATCATAATGTAACCTATTGACCTTTAGAGGGTGAGGGAAGCTTAGTTTTCTTCTTATTCTCATAATCAGACATTGAGGTTGATTTTTCTTTCCATAAGCCTGCTTGTGTAAGGCCTGTTTGTGATAAACAGACGACTGGTTAATGGGTTGAACTTTAGGTTCACTAGCCCTTCTAGGTGGAGTCACTGAGTTCCTCTTAGAAGAACTAGGTTTTGGGTCTTGAAGTTCAACTTTCCTCCTCGGTGTTTGATAGTAAGGAAAGTTAGACACAATGTGTCCGTACTCTCCACAGTTGTAGCATGATCTGCTTTCTACTTTTCGATGTAACTGTTTGGGTGGAGAAGTGTGTGACACACGTGTGACCTTACTCTGTTTGGCTTTTGACTCTTCTTGTTTAGATGTTTTGTCTGGTTTCACAAATTTAATTGCTTTAATAGTTTTAACATCTTTTCCATTTTGTTTACCTGGACTTAGACTTGACACACGTGGGTGGTTAACATGTTTGGTCTTTTTAGGTTCAAAATTAGACTTGATTGACCCATAATTTATATTAACCTTTTCAAACTCTTTTTCCATATTAACACAAGGCATTTTACTTTTTGCCTTTGAAGTGGCCTCCTTTTGTTTAGTACCACATTCATTTGATTTACAAGTGGAAGACACCACATGATCCTTGATTGGATTGTTATTGATTGGTTTACATTTTGCGTTCATCAAGATCTCATGTGGTGGCGGAACCACTTTATAACCCAATCCCTCCCCTTTGTTTCTCTCCCTCACCAAGTTTTGAACAATATGAGATGAACTTGTCCAACTATGCAGTTTTTGCTTTAATGAATTAACTTCTACTTCTAAAAATGCCTTTTGTTTCTTAGTGTCTTCTAGGGAGTTAAGATAGAACTTAAGGTCATTTGATTGATTAAAAGCTACAACTTCGGTTTCCCTAAGTTGTTTGTTCAACAGTTCTATCTTTTCTTTATATAGCTGTGCTCATTTTGTTTAAGAATTTTGTTAGCTTTAGTGCACAGTTCCAAGTCCTTTACTAAGCTATCATTATGATCTAATAACCTAGCAAATTTTAAATCTATGCTTTCCCTAAATTTATTACAATCAGAACAAGCATGATTATTGAAAAGTTGGTTAGTAGTACTTACCTGAGGAGGTTCTGATGAATTACCATCAAGCAGAGTGTGGTGTCTGGTTCTGGTGATTCTGACGTTGTTGTAGTTTTCCCTTCTTTAGGCAGATAATTGACCATAGTTGTTGTCTCTTTAGTGTTTGATATCACGAGTTCCACTGCAATATCTCCTTCACTCGCTGAATCGTCATCTAAATCCTCCACACTAGCAATGTTGGATTCTCCCGGAGAGACAAACCGAAAGCTCCAGTCCTGCCCTTCATCATCATGGGCAGTTAAGGCTTTAGGATCCTTGCTTGACGAAGTAGGACTGCTAGTGGGTTTATCCTGACGATTGAAGGAGGAGAAAGGATTCCCATTGCCAGTCTTCTTGGGCTTCACACACTCCCATTTGAAGTGCCCCTTCTCACCACAGTTGAAACAAGTCACCTTGGTCTTGTCGAAACCAAAGGTAGTGTCCTTAGTTGCAACCAAGTTCTATCCGGTTTTCTTGACAAACTTCTTAGCTCTCCGAACAACACTTGCTAAGGCTCACATTATATCTATCCTTTCCAGCTCTGTCTCGTCCACCTGCTCGTAATCCTCGTCAGCCAGATGGCAGTTCCCAAATTTACCAACAATTAGTCCATCATAGGCATGGACTACCGCTAAGAGATCCATGTGCTCTTTAGCTACCTCAACTATCACATTACCAAAATTCTCGGTCTTCAGTTATGCTGCATTGGCTTCAGGTACGATGTATTGGGTACCAGATGACCCTGATGTTTCTGAACCTGAAGTAGAGGCTTGAGAAGGACCAACCGAGCTTGATACAAAAGCTGTCTGAAGAGGTGCTCCAGATGTTTTGGCTTGTGGATTCGCGTTGTACAGCGCTGGATTCTAATCATAGGAAGACTTTTGTGCTCTATACTTCATCCTCAGCTCTTCCTCTCTCAGCTTCAGAATGAAATCATTTATATCTAACTTCATTAGCATATCATTCTGTCTGAGATTTGAGACAAATGAAACCCATTTTCCGGCAACCCATTGCAAAGTTAGACACTTTGTCCTCCATTGACGCGTTACTCACTCATGAGTGTGCATCTCACTCATCAAGTGGTAGAATCTATCGATAACATCATCCAGGATTTCTTTTCCCATCGAGGAGAAGTTGTCAACTTCTTCTTTTAAGCCTTAGCCTTTATGCCCTTCAATGATGTTGTTTCTGTCATACCTTTTCTCCAATGCATCCTATAGTTTCTTTGCTTGTATATACTCCGAGAATTGATGAAAAATAATTCGGAATTGACTGTGTAAGCAGAGCATAGACTTTCTTTTCAGCATTGTACTTGACTTTTTGTCCATCAGTCATGCCACCTAGTGTAAGTTTGACACCATTAGCTCCTACTGGCATGTTGTACCCCGTCTCTATAGATTCCCACAGATTGGGATCTACTCCGTTTAAGTAGATCTCAAAACGTTGCTTCCATTGTGGGTATTCATCTAACGTGATAAGCTTTAGGGGTTTGTTGTGATTCCCCACTTCATTCTCCAGTAGCAGTAAGTTCTGAATACGTGAGTCTCTCCCTGCTATGAATGCTGAGTGTTGGTCCTCCATTGCTAAAAACTTTAGCTTTAAATCAAACTGTTTTATTTATGCGAATGAAGGTGTGCGATGGGGCTATTCGGGCGATTGAACTATGTGGATGGTTCAATCGTGCGACTGAACTAATGCGGATAGCTCAGCCGGGCGAATGAACTATTGCGGTTGAACAATGCGACTATACTGCTCAGTCGTACGAATGAGTCCAATCATGCGTATGAACTTAGTCGTGCGATTGGGTCAATCGTGCGACTGAACCTGCTGGATTTCGAAAATTCATAGGTGTAAGGTGTTTTGGACGCAAAAACACGAATTTCTTGCTAACCCTAATTGTCGTATGCTGGAAAAAACTAAACTTTACGATCAGGAGACGTCTAAAACCCGATTCGATACATAATATTGGTTTTTGAGTGTAAAAACACAATTTTTATATCAATACAATTGAATCACACGTAAATCTAGAGCCAAAGCTCTGATACCGCTTGTTAGGATCGTGTACTGAACGAATACTAACAGATTTACGCATGTACCGAATCAAATAGTGCGGAATCCTATTTGAATGGCGATCCAATCAGTGAGAACGCACGTAGAATCAATTTAAGGATTGAATCTAAACGTTAAGAACGATTATCAATCGATCTACTACAATCTATGAAGTTGGAACAAGTTGCTAGAGATCTCTGGACGGCTAGGATACGTGTAGGTATGGAATTGTTCAAAGTGTCTAGTTTTTCCACGATTTAAGTGGTATTTATAGGTTAGGGTTTCTTATTCGGGCGACTGAACCATTTGTATGATTCATTCGTGCGATTGAGTCATGCGGTTGATCCATTCACAGGGTTGAGTATTCAGTCGTGCGATTGAGTCAATCTCGTGTTACAATCATGCGGCTGATCCAGTCTCCTGGTTCATTCATACGACTGGTTCATTAGCATGAAGTTATTCATGCGTATGGTCCATTAGCATGGGCCAATCGCATGAGAACTTCATATGATTTAGTTTGAACATGTTTCACAATCATTAATTGACTTAGATTTATTCAAACAACCATAACCTATATAGTTAGTTCAATAAGCGTTATTACATACCAAGCAATGAAATATTCAATATTATAAGCACAACCACACATTGTATTTCATTAAGTACCCATTCAATTACATATGCGTAAGACAATAAAGACATTTTACATTAATTTCAGAAACTAGGGACACATGTATCTACAGTTTTAAAATACAAAATTCGAAGTATAAGTCTGAGAAGTCTAGGCAACGATAAAAAGAAAAATGATAGTAAAAGTAGCTACTACTAAGGTAACACAGAGAAAGTAGACCTAAAGGTTGCTAGACCATTAGATGATTGTCGGTAGATTCAACATAATAGATAAGTAGACCTCGTTGGTGATTTCAAGTTCAAACTAAGTTGTTCAACAAGCTATGGGTTATCATCTTATCCCTGGTTAAAACCAATCAACAAAGTTCCAATAGGGGTGACAAGCAAAATAAACGCCACAAATGTGTGCGGATGACCATAAAATGAGCAAAGCACATGAAAACTGCAAAAAGCAATCAAGCTAATAACCTATGTTGTTGGTGCGATCTGTGCAAAAAGAATAAAATTGCTCAAACAAGAAGATAGGTTGTGTGCCTCTCTGCTGTGCGGTGGCACTGACCTAAGGATAAGCATAACCTAAATATTCTAGAATTCATTGTTGTTTGCGCCTCTCTGCTGTGCGGTCGCACTGACCTGAGGCTTTGCATTTCTTTGAAAGCTCTAGAATAGTTTCTTATTGAATACTACCCGTAGACCGCTAAAAAATCTCCTGAGGAACATTGATTACCATATAAGCCAGGGATCCACAAATGATTTTTGAAATAATTAACCCTTAAATCATCACCAATCTGGGTCAAAAGTCTATGTATGGATTTAAGAGGACAAGTATACTGATAATCATCGTGGCTGCAACTTTTGAAAGTCCAAACCACTGTGTGCATCTTGTGGCACTAGTATGATTTCCTAGACTTTCTAATGACTCTCGATGAAAACAAGAATCTAGCATCAAACGTTTTGGTAACATGTCCCGAATGATTTGATTTACCTGTATGATTCCATAATGAATCGTTCCATTTATAGTCAAAATAACTTGAAGCTGTCTGTTCGAGAATAATTCTGGTAGATATCTATCTTAGGATTTCCACCTCACACAAAATTAAAAAAAATATGTTTTAGTTTTGTCCTTTAGTTCTAGTTGTTTCTTTTCTTTAAATTTTTTTAGTTTAGTTGTTAAACGTCGGACTATGCATTGGAATTCTGTCTGAAATTTAATCACTAAAAAGGGTCACGTCTGAGGTGACCAAATAGGTTTTCTAATGCTAAAAGGATCACATCTGAGGTGATCAAAATTTCTCGAAGTTAAAGTGGTCGTGTCTGTGATAATGAAATGCTCGAAATGTTTTATCAATAGTGAAAAAGGGTTAAGTGTCAGATGGTCATAAAGTCAAAATCATAAGTATGAGCCCATTCGCATGACTAGACCATGAGTATGGACCAGCCGTACGGTTGGACCATACGTATGAGCCCATTCGCACGACTGGACCATGAGTATGGACCAGCCGTACGATTGGACCATACGTATGAGCCCAATTGCACGACTAAACCATACGTGTCACACCCAAACCAATGGCGGAATCATCGGGGCAGACGAATGTGAAACGATTGTTCATAGCACATGGAACTAATTAAGTTGAAAGAATATTAAATATCATTAATCATTGAACATTACAAGACAAATAACTCCATACAATACAAAAGCTTCAAACAAAGAAATCACATATTTAGTTAAACTAGGTCCAAGTCTTATATGAGCACAAAGAGAAACCTCAAGTATTAAACCTGAAACATATTAAAAATAAAGGGTCAACAATAATGTTGGTGAGATTTTCATAATTTTCAATACATAAATATATAAAAGATGGCAATTCATGTCATAGATTAGTGAACAAAGTAACTAGGGGTGTAAGACAGAATGCACAATCAAACCTTGACAGTTTTACAAGTCTCAAACATTTACAAGTAAGCTAAGTGTACTTGGATCAACCAAGCAGGCTTGTTAGGCCCATAGATGTATGACGTCACCAGACTAGCAATAGTTAATGATTGTACATATAATCGACATTACATGGTAGCTACAAAGATCAACTAACCATAACATACAAGTGAATTGTCATAAGTTTACAAGAATCACACGTTTTACAAGTGCAACGATTATAAGGTAACATGTTTCACCCCAAAGTGTGAAAATATGAAAAAGTGGTATAGAAATACTCTCATGGAAAAAAAACTCACAAGTATAGTGGTCGTTGTAGAGTACATAAGAAAAATTGAATGTCAAGAGTCAAAGGTGATGTCCTAAATGATAAAAAGAACAATAACTTGAAGTTGGAATTCATTACAAGAAATTAGGACGTTCAAAGAATGCTAAAAATGAAAGGTAGATTGAAAAATGATTATTGCATCAATTTTAAAGTTTGGACAATGTTTGGTATGTGTTTAAACAGGTTTTAAAAATAGAAAATGGATTCATAAAATTAAAAAAAATTATACTTGATTAGTTCATAGTCTCATTCAGAAATAATTTTATGAAAAAATCTTTAAATAGGTCAAACAAGCAGCACAAGACAGAAGGTGCTGAAATACGCACTTATCTTGTAAAGGCTATTGTTGAGTCGTCCGATTGATTTTCAAGATGTATAAACTGTCGTTGAAAAGCTAATTCAAAGAGCTTAACATTGAAGTCTGATTTTACTCAAATTTATTTTTTTATGATCAAGTTATGTCCGGTTAAAGTAAGATTATATTCTGCCAGAATTGTAATAAGGCACTTATGTGCACTTTTAAAATCATTAAAGCATGAAACGGTTTAGAATATTTTATTATGTCAATATATGGTATATTAGTCTTCATTTGAGTTATAAAAATATTCTAAGACTTTGGCATGGCCATCATTAGCACAATAATCTTGTGGAATAACCGAATGCGGCGGCATAACCGTCCATATGCAAACATGATTCTTTGTTTATGTTAGTGTGTTGTTAGCTTGATTTAAGAATGTTAGTGATTGTTATAAGGTTAGTGATTATTAAAATATTAATGATCAAATGATGATGATAAAATAAAAAGAGATTTGGTAGAAGAAAGAATAATAGTAAGAACATAAAGTCATGAGAACAATTGGATGTTAGGATGATTAAAATGTATAATATAAAATCAATAAAAGATTATCTTAGTATTAAGAATTCTTGAAATTTCTTGTAAAAAAAATTTTTCAAATTGATCATAACCAATTGATGAAAGAAAAATATGATAGTAAGATTTTTAGAGAATGAGTAAATAAAAAGTGAGGTCTAAGCGTTGCTTTTATACTTGTGGTTAGGAGGAGGGTATGAATGGTGTTAATGGTGATTTATAAGTCTTTTAAAAGGGGGTTATGATTTTGAAATAAATATAAGATTAAATAAAAAATAGATAAAAGAATAATTAAAATTTATTTTCTTATAAAATCTTTATAACTTTATAAGACTTGTAAATTTATAAGTTTATTAAAATTCTTTTTATAACTTTATAAGTTTTAATAAGTGTTTTCCATTTAGTTATTATTGTAAAATGATAAATAAAGATTTATACTTTTATGAAAATTATTTATTTATAAAATAAATAAATTATTATTCTTTGTTTAAATGAAAAAATAAATAAACAATTTTCAATACTGCTTAAATTGCACATTTAACGCGTTTGATTCAATAAAATAAATAATAAAAATTTTAAATATTAAAATTTCCATCGTATGAAAGTTTAAAGTGAGTTTGAGTTTGGTTTCATAATTTTGAAATTTGACGGATGTTACAGTCTCCCCTACTTTAAGAAATTTCGTCCTGAAATTTAATCTCGAGAAGACTAATTTCGAGGATATGAGGAGACTTGGATTTCATTTCACGTTCGCAAGTGAACTCTTGGGAGCGCTTAAATTCAATAAGTTTAATTATGATATTTTGCTATGCTTAAGTTTGTTAAATTTCATAATTCATGATTTCATGTGTTTCTTGGCAAAATGGTGCAAGATTTTTAATTTTGAATTTCAATTGATAGGTTTTTACATGTCAAGCAGTTGAAGTCGATTAGGAAGGTTTTGACACAACACCAAGTTTGAGATCAACACGAGACTCAGCTTAACAAGCATGATAAATATATTCAGGACACTTTTGGATTGGATATGAATTCATACGAGCTTCTCAAGCAAATAACTTTAACAGGGTTCTAGATGATTGATTCTTGTTTACTTATGTCATTGAGGTTTCAAAGTTTCATTAGTTAAATTTGATACGTGAATCGTGTAGTTTAAGATTAATGGTTTAGTTCAGAATAAAAGTAACATTGAGATGAGGTTGCAGAACAAGTGCGGTTTGGAAGGGAAGACATTAAAAAAAAGATTATTAAGGGTCATTAAGAGAACCGGGTAGTGAGGTTTAAGATCCGAAAGACAAGATCAATGATAAAACGATTTAAAGTAACAAGATGTTTTGGGTGTAACGTTCGGTTTACAAACCAAAGCATTACGTTGACTTATCAAAGTATTAGGTCAAATAACCTTAATGAAGACATGTACCTATAAGCGGACACTCACCCCAAGGGTTCCCAGGTAAGGTAAATGGATCCATCGGTTGATTTGGATTTATATGAATACCTTGCCTAGACAGAACACCTCGAGATACAGGCATCATGCTCTTCCAGCATTACATGTTTCAAGTTATAGGACATAGACTTTGACGAGACTTGAAAACCACAAATAACAATTCAAAACTCATTTTGAAAACCATTTGATTTAGGAACCTAATGCCTTAGAATATGAGTTAAGGTTCGTGTGTGCATTGATAAGATTCAAAGTATAAGAATAAGCACATAAGGCATATAATCACATAATCAAGTATAAACACATAAGGCACATAAAATCCTATCTAAGAATATAAAATACATGAAAGGACTCATGTGTAAAGGTACTTAGTTATAGTCTAGGTCATTCCATTTCTAATAACCTAATTCCCTATAACCATGGCTTCAATACCAATCTTTCACACCCCAAAGACGGCGGAATCATCGGGGCGGACGAATGTGAAACGATTGTTCATAGCACATGGAACTAATTAAGTTAAATATCATTAAGCATTGAATATTACAAGACAAATAAGTCCATACAATACAAAAGCTACAAACAACTAGGTCCAAGTCTTATATGATCACGAAAAGAAACCTCAAGTATTAAACTTGAAACATGTTAAAAATAAAGGGTCAACAATAATCTTGGTGAGATTTTCATAGTTTTCAATACATAAATATATAAAAGATGGCAATTCATGTCATAGATTAGTGAACAAAGTAACTAGGGATGTAAGACAGAATGCACAACCAAACCTTGACAGTTTTACAAGTCTCAAACGTTTACAAGTATATACGATTAGCTAAGTATACTTGGATCAACCAAATAGGCTTGTCAGACCCATAGATCTATGTCGTCGCCAGGCTAGCAATAGTTACATATAATCGACATTACATGGTAGCTACAAAGATCAACTAACCATAACATACAAGTGAATTGCCATAACTTTTCAAGAATCAAACATTTTACAAGTGCAATGATTATAAGGTAACATGTTTCACCCCAAAGTGTGAAAATATAAAAAAGGGGTATAGAAATACTCACATGGAAAAAAACTCACAAGTATAGTGGTGGTTGTAGAGTACATAAGAAAACTTGAATGTCAAGAGTCAAAGGTGATGTCCTAAATGATAAAAGAACAATAACTTGAGGTTGGAATTCATTATAAGAAATTAGGACGTTCAAAGAATGCGAAAAACGAAAGGTAGATTGAAAAAAGATTATTGTATCAATTTTAGATTTTAGACAGAATGTTTGGTATGTGTTTGAACAGGTTTTAAAAATAGAAACGGTTTCATAAAATTATAGAAATTTATACTTGACGAGTTCAAAGTCACCTGGACAACTTTCATTCATAAACCATTTTATGAAAAGATTTTTAAATAGGTCAAACAAGCAGCACAAGACAGAAGGTTCTGAAATGCGCACTTCTCTTGTAAAGGCTATTATTAAGTCGTCCGATTGAGTTTGAAGACGTATAAACTATCGTTAAAATGGTAATTAAAGAACTTAATATTGGACTCTAACTATACTCAAATTTATTTTGTTATGATCAAGTTATGGCTAGTTAAAGTAAGATTATATTCTGCCAGAATTGTAATAAGGCAGTTATGTGCACTTTTAAAATCATTAAAGCATGAAATGGGTTAGAACATTTTATTATGTAAATATATGGTATATTAGTCTTCATTTGAGTTATAAAAATATTTTAAGACTTGGTCATAGCCATCAGTTAGAACAATAATCTTGTGGAATAACCGAATGTGGTGGCATAGCCGTCCACATGCAAACGAGATTCTTTGTTTATGTTAGTGTTGTTAGCTTGATTTAGGAATGTTGTGATTGTTATAAGGTTAGTGATTATTAAAATGTTAATGATTAGATGATGATGATTAAAATAAAAGGGATTTGGTAGAAGAAAGAACAATAGTAAAAGCATAAAGTCATGAGAACAATTGGATGTTAGGATGATTAAAATGTATAATATAAAAGCAATAAAAGATTACCTTAGTATTAAGAATTCTTGAAATTTCTTGTAAAATAAAATTTTTCAAATTGATCATAACCAATGGATGAAAGAAAGATATGATAGTGAGATTTTTAAAGAATGAGCAAATAAAAGTAAGGCCTAAGTCTTGTTTTATACTTGAGGTTAGGAGGAGGTTATGAATGTGTTAATGGTGATTAAGTCTTTTAAAGGGGGTTATGATTTTGAAATAGATATAAGATTAAATAAAAAATAGATAAAAGAATAATTACAATTTATTTTCTTATAAAATCTTTATAACTTCTATAAGACTTGCAAATTTATAATTTATTACAATTCATTTTATAACTTTATAAGTTTTAATAAGTGTTTTCTATTTAGTTATTTAATATAAAATGATAAATAAAGATTTATATTTTATGAAAAGATTTATTTATAAAATAAATAATTATTATTCTTTGTTTAAATGATAAAATGAATAAAACAATTTCAACATTGCTTAAATTGCACATTTAACGCGTTTGATTCAATAAAATAAATAATAAAAATTTTAAAAATTAAAATTTCCATCGTATGAAAGTTTAAAGTGAGTTCGGGTTTGGTTTCATAATTTTGAAATTTGACGGATGTTACAATACGCATGGCCCAGATGTGCGATTGGACTATCAGCATGAGTAAACTAACCCGATTGGTTCACAAAATGAACCAATCGCATGAATGGAAGTGACCGAATGACATAGTTGCACGACTGACTTCTAGTCGCACGACTGAAGGTGACCGACTGTGCCAGTCGCACGACTGATCCTCAGTCGCACGAATCACGTATGCGACTGGGCTCAGTCGCACGAATCACGTATGCGACTGGGCTCAGTCGCACGACTGAAGGAAACCCTATTATAAAAGGAGGGGGAGTCGGTCACAGTCATTCATCAGTCCCAAATCACCCCCAAATCGCACGACTATATCGTTACACTGCCCGATTTTCATCTGACCATTCTAGACTACTGATTTTTGTGTACTGATGATTTCTAGTGATTATACAGGTAAAGTGTGGTGCAATCCACTCAAATGTCCATCAATTTGTGCCCTAATGATCGAATTTAAGCCCTAAACAGAACCGAGACTTGGTTTGCCTAAGAAACTAATAAAACTAAGTATATTGTTCAATTAAAGGTTATTAGGTGTTCTGTCGGTCATTTGCGAGATTAATGAGCCAACCATGACGTCTAACATTAAGTTTTGCTCAAAATTTGAAATTGAATTGAACAAACAGTCTGTCATGCGAATGGACACCTGATGAACTTCAATCGCATGACTGAGCTAGGCGAATGGCTCAATCGCACGACTCAACCATGCGTATGTGTTCAGTCGCACGACTGGTGTAAATGCATGGGATCTGACCTCACGGAACGCAACCAATTTCTCTGGCATTATTACATTCTTACGAAGATCGAGGATCTTCCATGCTATATCGACGCTGTGCACCCCATACTGTTCAGTTCAACAGGCTTTCTGGGAAAGCGATGTGGTCGACATATCCTTAGAGCCCCACTATATCAGGAGCTCCATTTGTGGTCAGCCTATAGAGATCACTGAGGACGATCTCAGGACAGTTTTAGAGTTTGGAGATGATGCTGACTGTCCTACACGACTACACCCGCTGACTGTACGAGGCTGTTTTCTACAGGCCAAGTACTCGGGGGATATCAATGCAGGTGTGCTCAACAAGAGCAACCTGTGCCCCCAATTTAAGTACTTGGCCCATGTGCTGCTCAAGTGCACTGCCTCAAGGAAGGGAGGCTTTGATGAGCTGTCGGACTAGATTCAGAACGCCTATGTGGCGCTGGTGCTGAACCATCCGTGCAGCTTCTCCAGGATGATCTTCACCTACCTGGTGGAGAACATCGAGGTGAAGGGCAAGGAGGGTTTTGCATGTACCCTCGCTTATGCAGATGATTATTGACAAGAAGCTCCCTTCGCTGCCAAAGGAGTAGGAGGATGCAGTGGTGCTCAAGGTGATGGACGATACCACCTTGGACATGATAAAGGTGTACAGGGGGAAGCAGGTGAAACCCCCTGTCAGGAGGCTGTTTGGGCATTTGGCCCGTGAAGACTACGTGGTGCCGGCACAAAGGAAGTGGCGCCATGATGACAGTGACTCCAACACTAAGAAAATTATGCTCCCTGCTGATGCTTCTGATGATGATTATAATGGTGATGGTGGAGACACTGGCCCTACTCCGTTAAGGGCCACCACTACAGATGTTATACCTCCACCACCCACTCATGGCGAAGCTGATACAGCTAGTTTCCATCAGGATTTCTGTCCTCATCAGGAGGAAAAGGAGGAGGATGAGGAGCCATTGACTCATACGGTGGGCAGCAAGGTTGTTGCCACCGAACGAGGGATTCAGACGGTTGGTGGATGCCTGGGAGAGTTTGGGGAGACTATGACTAATCCTACCTACACCCCAACTCGGCCCAGCATCCCAGGGGGAGCATCCTCCTCGAGGGGTTCGAGGAAAAAGAGAATGGCTCAGCCCCATTGGATGAAGCCCAAGAGACGGAGGTACATGTTGATCACTTCCTCTTCACCTACTACACCACCACCACTACCTCACCCACCACCACTACTACCACACCTCCACCTACCACTACCTCAGCCACCACCACTAATACCACTCCACCCACTCACATACCACCACCCATATCACCACTACTACCACTCCACCCATTCTCATACCACCACCCATATCCACCACTACCACCACCAGCCACCAAGCCAAACCATCATCACATCCATCATTCACTACAGGATCATCTTTGCCCCTCATGGGGTAGAGGAACGGTTGTCAGCACTCAACAGAATGGTGCTGAAGCTGTTGGCAGCTGATGAAGAGAGAGCTGCACAACTACATCAGCTTGCAGAGCTTAATGCTACCCAAGCTCAGCAGCTATCTCAACAGGCTCAGCATATCGCCCAACTCAAGGAGCTAAATGACCAATCAGCTAAAAGGATTGGGGAGTTGGAGACGGCAAACAAGACCATCATGCTTAAGCTTAAAGGCACTAAAGATGAGCCTCTCAAGATCAGAGAGGGAGATGATGATGAGGATGAGGATGAGGATGATGATGAGGATGAGACAGACGAAGGAGGTGATGATGGAGCAGGAGCGGAAGAGGGAGGAGATGATGAGGAAGGAGATGATGCGGGTGCATCAGCTGCCACACAAAGCAGAGAAAGATGCTCAAGAAGTCACAGGATCAAGGAGCCTCGTCCACAGCCTTGACTGCAGAAGAGCCCATGATTCAAGATAAAAGTAATTTTTAGATGTTTATGTAATGTTAAATCTTGTGTAATTGAATAATGTATTAAACTTATGTACTTAATGTTTATATATATTTGCTATTTAACTGTCTTGATTATTGACAAATGATTGTAGTGTTAAATGGTTAAATCAAGCAGATCAACCATCTCAGCAAGACGAGTATAATGTGCTCCCTTACAGCAAATCAAGTCTCAATTCACTATGATACTTGATTTGCAAGGGATTGTCAGGAGGTATGTGAGTTATACTCCTGAAGAAGGAGAAATAATTCATGACCTTACAGATGAGCAACTTGCGGAGATTTTCCGGCTAAATCTAGATGAAATTGTCAAGGATGCCCCTACCATTGACGTGGCTAGTGACGACAAGCTAAATGATGTGGACGAAATAGATATTGAAGACGTCACAACCCAACATTATCCAGAGTATGCTGATAGAGAGGGAAATATAGTCCCCAATCTGGGTGACACTCTCGTTAGTGATACGTTTGAAAAACTAGATCAGATGGAGCAAGAGTCAGAGAAAAATAAGATCAAGCCCAAGCCTCAACGCCAATGTCAACATCAAAAAGGCTGAATGGGCGGCATGTTTTGCAGAGATCCGATCCCAACGCATTGCTCCAAAGTCGAGTGCCTACACCAAGCTCTACAAAGTGAAGAAGCATCTGAAGGTGTTAGGAAAGATTATAATGTGGGCATATTTTGAGGATCTAAATGTCTATGCTGTCAAGAGGGAGAAGGGCACAGAGTACTTTAGATTCCCACATGATTTGAAGACTCTTCCTGGTTTTGAGCTCAACCAGCTGGCTAAACTGAAGTTGTTATATGCTAACCCAAAGCAAATGTCAGGCTGGTTTGAGGCTGCATTGCAGAAAGAGTACCACACCAGGTGGGCCAATTTCAAACCTCAACAACCGACAAGGTACATCAGACGGTCTGAAGTTGATTCCATTACTGTAAAGCCAAAGATAGTGCTGAAGTGGAGTCCTCCTCGCACGATGTCAAGAATCCCTCTAAGGAATGCCACATCACTTCACTCCACACTTTAAGTGGAGGTATTATGATTGGAGAACAGGTGAAGCTGTTATAGTCTTGCAAAAAGAGGGCCAAATGGATACTATTCGGGTATTTGACCCAATGTCACTAACAAACTTATCTGCTGATGATGTATACACATTGTACAAGTGGCCACTGTTTTATGATTCGCAAGACATTGTACAAGCCCTCCAATTCCAAAATGTTATAAGGCTTTGTTTCGCATTTGAGATACATGCTGGAGCTACAAGAGAGGAGAAGTACAAGAAGTTTGAAGAGCTGATGAAGAATGTTAGACAATAAAGTAAACTAGGTCCAAGGGGGAGTTTGTAGATACATGTGTACCTAGTTTAGGAGCTCAAATGTAAAATGTCTTTCATGTCTTACGTATATGTAACAGAATGGGTATGAATGAAATGTAATGTGTTGGTGATGCTTATAATATTTAATATTTTATTGTTTATTTTGTGATAACGCATATCAAACTAACTATATAGGTTTGTGGTTATTTACATAGTTCTTAGTCAATAATGATTGAGAAACATGCTTAAACTTATCGTGTGAAGTTCTCATGCGAATGGACCATGCTAGTGGACCATACGCATGAATACTTCATGCTAATGAACCAATTGCACGACTGAACCAGGAGACTGGATCGGTCGCACGATTATGACATGAGATTGACTCAGTCGCACGACTAGACCTTCAGTCGTGCAGATGGATCAACCGCATGCTTCAGTCGCACGACTGAACCATGCAAATGGTTCAGTCGCACGAATGGAAAACCCTAACCTATAAATACCACTTAATTCGTGGAAAAACGTAACAATTCGAATCCCTACGCAGAATATCATACCCTAGCCGTCCAGAGACCCTAGAAAACCTGTTCCAAGTTCATAGATTGCAGTTAATCATCTTACAATCGTTCTTAACGTTTTGATTCATTCTTAGATCAATTATACTTGCGTTCTCACTGGTTGGATCGCTAATCAAATAGGATTCCACACTACTTGATTTGGTATACACGTAAATCAGTTAGTACTCCGTACCTAAACGGTCCTGCAATACACAATTTATATCTCCTAACATTAGTATTAGTAAACTAGTTGGGTAATAATTATACCACAAATAATACCTAATAAGATTTACCTACATAATAAATAAATAAATAAATAATTGAATAAAATCAAAATGGATGGAAATTTACATACATTTATGATTTTATATACATACCACTTTTCTCATTACTAAAAATTTGAACCAGTTCTTAAACCTCACACCACCATCGCTTGACCAACTCCTCCACCTTTCCCTTTTGCTTTAGCCTAGAATCCTCATATCCCCAAACCAATTTTTATTTTTTTAACTTTAACACACAAGCACGCACTCTCACCATTATCTCTCTCATTTGTCTCTATCTCTCATATAAAACACACCTAAATCCTCTCAATTTTCAACGGTAAATCCACATTTTCAATAGTTCCAAGAGTTATGGAAGTGTTAAAATTGATTATTCAAGCTTTAAGGTAACTAGATAGGGTTTTTCCTTAGTTTTTCTACACTTACAACTTTCATAATCCTTCCCGTTGTTCCAAACAAAAAAGTCCAGCCATCTCACGAGTTCTTGCTACCATTAGACGTCCTACAAGTTGTTTGCATTGAAGCTTTAGCTTGGACCAAGGTTGGTTTATAACACCCTCTTAGAACACTAATATGAACATCAATTTGCTTTAATTTTGCAACATGCAAGGAACCCACACCATAGTCATATAATAACCATTTTAAAATAGTAAATAAACCCTTTATAAACATGGTTTAAAAGTTATAAAAAGTTATGGTTTGGATAGATGTAAAGCTAGGTGGATTACATTGTTATAACGATAATTTTAAGCCATACAACACCAAAAATATAACATATATGAGCACCAACCTAAGATTCAGATTTGAAATAGTAAAGCGAAGTGAAATAAGGAATGAAGATTTGTGACATTTAATAGTGGTGGTAACAAGGTTTGCAAAATGGATTAAATTGTGAAACCGAGTTACCGGGGGATTAAAACAAGATTTATAAGATTTTTGAGGTTGTACTTGTGGATAGATTATATCCAAAAATTTAGCATGAATAATATTAGGCCTTGTACGTGGGTAGTTGGCTGAATATAAAGAAGTATGTGCCTGGTTGTGAAAATGATAATATGGACCCGTAAACGGTAAAACCAAAAATAACATTATTTGAAAGAAAAGAAACTAAGAAGTCAACTAAAAGTGTTATCGATAAAAAAGTGAAAATCATGATATAATTGCAACGGGTTCGGTTAAAACGGTCAAAACACGATTTTATGTACAAGTAAACATTTTTTGATGTATAGATTAAAATATATATTTTTTTAGAGTACTTGGACTAAAATAACTCCGTGAAACTAATTTTTGAAGTCTAAAATCAAAACACTATAAAGTTTAGGCCTCTAACGAATAAAATGATGGTTTACTCTAACTTGTAAAACCAAAACATTTTTTTAAAGATATCATAACTTCTAATATTTCAACCCTAATATGAACCAATTAAGTATATTAAATTGTAATATTTAATATGGGTAAAGTTGGATCAACAAGTGATTAAATAGGAAACTTTAGGCTAAAAGTGTATTTTTAAAACTTGAGGGACTAACTTGTCAAGTCCGAAAACCTTATAAAATTTTGAACAAAAAATATTTCGAAACATTTAGTAATAAGAATGTAAGGGTTTTTGATATGATAAATATGATGTAGAATAAACCATACATTAAGTATTAATATATTGCATACATGTCACTATTAAGTTAACTTCACCTTCATGGCCACTAAGGACAAATACTTGTTATGACATTAAATATAAACTTTTATAAAGCTCCACATGACCATATAAGCTTAGTGAACAAATGTTTAAATACTAAAAACACAACCTTTATTTTAATAAAACTTAAAAATGACATCATTTGGTGAATGTATCTTACATGTCACGCACTTAGGGGCACTTAGGGGTATAACAGGTACACAAGTGTATATAAAGGTTATTAAAACATGAAATTATATGAATATAATGATATAATAGGTTCTAGACTCGAGCTTGAACTTACTTGACTATTTGTGTCACTTGATTGATTGTAAGGTGAGTTTCATGAATCCTTATTTACTTAATGTTTTGAGATGGAATCATGATCTTTTACTTGTTTGATGATTATTTATTTTATATGAAGTTTATGATATGATTTATTTTATCTAAGTTATTTACACAATCATTAATTTGATATTTGTGAACCACTTGTTTATATGGGTAGTGATACTTGGGAAAACCTCTAGGCGTAGCGCCTGTCTGCCATACAACAATAACATATGAGGTAGGGTTCGCACTAAGATCCTATGGGGACTTTCAAAGCACGTGACAGGTTTTATAAGAACCAAATTGTTCATACCCTAGTAGAGTGTGAAAACATGCTTTAAGCTTAGCCTAGGCTCCACTTGTTATGAAAAGGCAAAAGTCGAGCTAAGTGTTGGGTTGATTGTGTAACATTACAAGACATAATAAAATGGATTTTAAAACTAACCTTTGAAAATATTCAAAATTATATTTTGAACGAGCTAATAACTTTGTTTTATATTGTAAGGCCTCGTTCCCGAACACTCATAGCTGGTCGATCATCGCATATAAAACATATGTTTACATTAACTTAAATAAACATTGCATCGGAAATATTAAAAACGACATTTCATTTCATTATAAAAGCTTTTGCAAAATAATACATCGTTATCAGATTACAAAATACTTGTTGCATTACATCACAAAAGCATTATAAAAATGGATGCCATCCAAAAAGAGCCAAGTAGCCGCCCCGTGCCATCCTCAGCGATGCTCACCTACCAATTGCAAACACATAAAAGTCAGCATTGCTGAGTGAGTTCTAGTTTTAAGTAAAACATACCTTTCATTCAAAACCGTTCTTTACTTTATTTCAAATTATACTATACCGTTGTATATGGTCACACATCGTACGTACACATAGATAATAACATTATTATCTTCTTTATTGCTATCACTTTCTTTCTTTAACTTTTTATCTCATTATCTTTTTCCGGACCAGTGTCATCAGCTATACCCCAAACGTATGCACAAAGCAGGTACTGGGCCGAAGATCATAAATGACTTCCATAACGCCAAAGCCTGACACCAGCACCGGGGTAAGCGACAAAGATCCCAACTGTATACTACACCCCAAACGTATGCACAAAGCGGGTACTAGGCCGAAGATCATGAATGACTTTCATAACGCACAAAGCCTGGCACCAGCACCAAGGTGAGTAACCAGTATAAACCATGTACTATATCACTAGTCAGTCATAAAGACTAGACCCCTACGTGTATCCTTAAGGGTTAGCTAAACCACACACAATTGAGCTTATGGCATTTTAGAGCCGTGCTCCTCCGTACATTTTTCTGCAAGCCTTTCTTTACTTTCTCTTTTATTAATACATTCATTCTATAATTATGTTCCTCTTTTCATTATCATTTACTTTATGTTACATAATAATTTATCATTTCTTCCACAACTATAACATGTAAAGCCACGGGAAAGATAAACATACATAACACGAACATAAACATAACAATACAAAACATCACCATGCAAGGCACCATCATACATGCATAACAACATCAAACATACCATCACATCATCTTTGACTTCAAAAAGTCAACTTACTATGCCCCAGGGAACCTCCCAAGTCAAAGCCTACATTTATATTTGTAAGGCCCCGTTCCCGGGACGCTTACAGCTGGTCATTCATTGCACTTAAAACATTATAAAATGTACATTAATTTTGCAGCGGAATTTAAAACTTTCATTTATAATTAACAACATCTCAATTACAACATCTGTTTTCATCTCAAAATACAAGACATGTCAAAATACGGATGCCAACCATAAAATGCTCCCAGTAGCTTATGCATCCATGCCTGCAACTCCTCAGCATCAACATATACCTACCAACTATCATGCATACAAAAGTCAACGACGCTGAATGAGTTCTAGTTTTATAATAAAACATACTTTTCTTTGTTAAAACCGTTCTTTACATTATTTCAAAACATACTATACTTTACAACCGTTCGTGATCATGCATCATACGTACATACAGATAATATCATTATTATCTTCGTCATTACGTTCATTAGCTTTGTTAATTCAACGTATTACATTATCGTTCACTTCTCATTCTAGATCGGTCAGACTTTACCCTCTTCGTGGCACTCAGCCACGACTACTGAGGTCGAATGACAAGGATCCTGTTCTGTACTTTATTACAATAATTCATTTACATTCATTCATACGTTCGTTCATTCATACATGATCTTTCGTTCATTACTCTTTATTATTTGAATCTTGTCTCTTGCAATATCTCATGTCCGAAGACTGATGCTGTGCCGGGGCCTGCTCACAAACCCCCGACTCATGTTCGAAGACTGACACAACACCGTGATACGCGACAAAGATCCCATATGAGTCAATCACAGGGATTGAACTCCATCCGAGTCTGTTGCAACACAAAGTCGCTCACCTCATTATCTCGTCTCATGTCCGAAGACTGATACTGTGTCGGGGCCTGACAAACAAACCCCAGACTCATGTCCGAAGACTGACACAGTACCGGATACACGACACGGATCTCATCATCCGTCACTTTCGTCATATGTAATACTCCCGACTCATGTCCGAAGACTGATACTGTGTCGGGGCCTCCTCACAAACCCCCGACTCATGTCCGAAGACTGACACAGTACCAGAGTATGCAAATCTGTATCCTGTCTCATGCAATACCCCCGACTCATGTCTGAAGACTGATACTGTGCCGGGGCCTGACAAACAAACCCCCGACTCATGTCCGAAGACTGACATAGTACCAGGATACGCGACAAGGACCTCTTTCGAGTCTGTTGCGTCACAGAGTTGCTCACCTCATACATATGCTTGCAAGCCTTTCTATACCTTCTCTTTTATTCATTCATTTATTCATGCATGCATTCATTCATTACGTTCCTCTTTTCATTATCTTTCACTTTACGTTACATAATACTTTCATTACATTATTAACGTTTAACGCAAAGCCAGGGAAGACATACATACATAACAAGGAACATACATAAACATAAACATACACCATCAACATCATACACACATCACACATAAGCCATCACATCATAACCAGGCCTACCTTCCCACTTTACCCCTTAAAATATACTTAGAAAACCTCAAGTCTAAAGTGGGCGCATGGGTCCTTCCAGGCGCATGAGCATAAAAATTGTAAGTATAAAACAGTCTGGGCGCATGGGCACTGTTTGGGCGTTTTTGCCCTGTTCAGGCGCATCACTAATCACTTAGCCATTTCAAGCACTTGGGCGCATGGGCAATATTTAGGCACATGGCCAATACTTAGCCGTTTCAATCACTGGGACGCATGGGCACTGTTTAGGCGCATGGTCTACACTTAGTCGTTTCATCACTTGGGGGCAAGGGCACTATTTAGGCGGATGGACCCCCCTCTGGGCGCATGGCCAACACTTAGACGCATGGGCCAACATGCTAGGCGCATGAGCCACTTTTCAGGTGCATGACCCACTCTTGGGTGCATGGCCAACACTTAGGCGTCTGGTCTCTCATGCTGGACGCATGGACAACTATTTGGGAGCATGGACCACTGTTCATGTTTGTTTGAATCATTCTGATATGTTCTCTATACTATCAAATTCACCCGATTATCATCCTAATCATACCCAAGCACAAATCTAACATTCTAAGGCCATATATACATGCTATACATCATCAATAGCCCATAATCATCACTATAACATGCATACATACATACAACATTCGAACATAAAGTTGTAAACCCAAGGTTTCTTATAAAATGTTTACTTAGTATGCATAATAGCCCCAAATCAGTTGAAAATTAGTAAAAGAGGGGTTCTAGAAACTCACCTTGAGCAGCTTTTGAACAACACTCTTCCAGTTCAAGACCCACTTCGATTCCGTTCTTGAATCCCGGAAACAAACTCTAAACAACCAGAACTTGGGTCAGAACTCAATACTTAGCTGAAACCGAGCTCAAACAAGAGAAGACTTACCTTTTTCAGCTTCTTCTTCCTCTTTCTCTCTCTAGAACCAGGCTCTCTCTCTCTCTCTCTCTTCCTCCTCCGAGATCAAAGCAGCTTTCTGCTTTGATATGGGTGACCATGCCCTTTAATATCTTAAAATAACAAGATTTGTACTTTGTACACTTTATCCCCCTCTACTTGTGCACAGTTTCTATTCTTTCTATTTACTTTTCTTTTCCTTTTGTTTGAATAGAAATTGGGGTGTTACAAGTCTATCCCCCTTAAAGAGGTTTCATCCCCGAAACTTGTCGCTTCTCGAACAGTTACGGGTTACACTATCTCACCTCTTCTTGGATCTTGCATTTAAACTTAGATCCCTTTAGGCTTCACTGCACCCGCACAAGTGAAACCATCATCCTCCTTAGTCTATTCTCTCCTTCTTATTAGTAATGGTCACCAGTTGCTCCTCGTGGTTGGATACTTCATCCATCTCAGTATTCTCTAGTAGCATGATCATATCCTCATCGGTTGAGCTCTTTCTTAGACGAGATGTATGGAATATCACATGAATTTCACTTAACTCATCAGGTAGCTCCAGTCGATGTGCAACTTCTCCTACCTGAGCAACAACTGAGAATGACCCTCTGCACTTTAATATTAGCTTTACTTGATTTCACATTAAGCAATCCACTCTCCTGGTCGAAGCCTTCCTCATACTTCATTGTCGTAGGTCATCACTGAACTCTGGTCGTGCACGGTTGATCAATCCATCTTCTTGCAACACTTGGGGTTGAGTCATAGACTACTGATCAACTCACCCGGAGATGCATGTCTACCTACCTATGTCTGTCTTGAATAGTCTAGCAGGAACAAGCGCTCTGTCTCAATTCTACGCGCAATCCTCTAGGGCATTAGGTAACCTGGTAGACTTACTAATAGCAATTCTTACATCGAAGTGCTCATCGATCTCCCTACCCCTAACGTGCAACATCACAGAAAATAGCGGCAACAAAACCACTACTAGCGTCACAATTAAAGCATAGATGCATAAATCTAAACTTGTAAGAACGTACCTGATGTTACCTCGGGGTCTAACCTAGCCTCCTCTCAGTCATAGCAAAGGCTCTAACCTTCACCCTCTGTTCTCCTTCCTCGTACCGGAGCTTCCTACCCTCGACTTCTTGCAGTCTCTGCTCATATGTCATGTCTTGCCACAGTCGTAGTATTTAGCCATTTGGCAGTCCCTTGCTCTGTGGCCCTCCTTACCACACTGAAAACACACGTTCAGTCCCCACTTGCACTCCCCGTCATGGCCTCTGCCACACTTTTTGCAAATCTCTCCTTTTCTTTCCATTCTCTCCAGATTATCGTCCCTCGACGCCGTACCTCCGTACCCAAATCCACCATCATTGTCTCGCCTTCCTTTCCCCTTCTTAACATAGCCTCGCTCCTCCCCTTCGTCTGTCATCACCATTGCCCCCCGCTCGTCGTACAATCTTCCCGCCAGGTCAACTGCCGACCTAAACGTGCTCGGTCGGGCAGCGATCATGTGCCTACGGATGTCCGCTGCCAAGCCCTGATATACCTCTTGATCTTCCACAAAAGAGGTGTCACCTGATCTGGCAAACAGACGTGTCATCTCGTTGAACTTTGTGGTGTACTGTTGATGTGTCAGGGTTCCCGCCTCCAGTTGAAGGAATTCCCTTTAAACTTTATCCATCTCACGATGAGGATAGAATTCCTCAATCACCAGCTTCTTCAACTCCGGCCATCTCATCCTTCCAATAGCTCTGCTACCCTTGGCTTGGACTATATTGTCCCACCAGCACAGAGCCGAGTCCACAAAAGAATGGGCAGCAAACTTTACTTTCTGATCCTCCCAGCACTCGCTGATATTCAATACCGCTTCCATCTCTCTCACCCATCGGTGAGCAGCACAGCAATGTCGTTTCCATCAAAAGTTGGGGGCTTGCATCATTTAAACGCCCCATAATTACAGCCTCGTGCCGCCTCCGGCGCAGGCTCTTCCTCTTCGTCCTCTTCGTCATTGAAGAAAACCGTTTCAGCCTCGGGTCGTCTCCTTTCGCCCGAAGGTTTACCCCCTTCCTATCTCTCCTCGTCTCTAACAGCCTTCATAACTTCAGTCACCACAGACGGTAGGATCGTCTGCATAACTGATGCACTTCCTCCCTGACCGCCTCTCTCATCGAGGCTCTCTGATTAGCATTCTCATCACCACCCTCCTGATGAGGGGTCTGGGGTTCCTCATGGACTACTCCTTCAGCCCTAGACCTTCCTCTTGTGACCCGTGGTTCGGCACCACGTCCACCACCACCTCCACCTCATGAAGCTTTCGAAGATCTACCGCCAACCATCTTCTAAAAGCATATTATAAGATTCAAACACAAATGCGGTCATTCAAGGTAATACCTCAGTTTATGTCAAGTATAGTAAGTCCCTAATTACAGTGGCTAGTTGTGATTAGCCACTTACTTTACTCTTCATACCCCAAGCATTTCTTATCCTGACTACATCAGTATCTAAATCTACACAATAGCACACAAGCCACATAACATGCGCACATAATGCCGGTTAACATTAACTTACATAAAACTTTTACATAAAACCTTTACCTGCAGGCATGTAGCTACTAGGACTGGCATCCCTTTTCCTTTTAGTCCCATTCTCAGTTTAAGATTAGGTTTTTACAAAATATTTACCCAATTTGCTTAAAATTTTGCTCTGATACCAACTTGTAAGGCCCCGTTCCCGGGACGCTTACAGCTGGTCATTCATTGCACTTAAAACATTATAAAATGTACATTAATTTTGCAGCGGAATTTAAAACTTTCATTTATAATTAACAACATGTCAATTACAACATCTGTTTTCATCTCAAAATACAAGACATGTCAAAATACGAATGCCAGCCTCAAAATGCACCCACTAGCTTATGCATCCATGACTGCAACTCCTCAGCATCAACATATACCTGCCAACTATCATGCATACAAAAGTCAGCAACGCTGAGTGAGTTCTAGTTTTATAATAAAACATACTTTTCTCTGTTAAAACCGTTCTTTTCTTTATTTCAAAACATACTATACTTTACAACCGTTCATGATCATGCGTCATACGTACATACAGATAATATCATTATTATCTTCATCATTACGTTCATTAGCTTTGTTCATTCAACGTATTACATTATCGTTCACTTCTCTTTCGAGATCCGGTCAGACTTTACCCTCTTCGTGGCACTCAGCCACGATTATTAAGGTCGAATGACAAGGATCCTATTTTGTACTTTATTATGATAATTCATTTATGTTCATTCATACATTCGTTCATTCATACATGATCTTTCGTTCATTACTCTTTATTACTCGAATCTTGTCTCTTGCAATATCTCATGTCCAAAGACTGATGCTGTGCCGGGGCCTGCTCACAAACCCCCGACTCATGTCCGAAGACTGACACAACACCGTGATATGCAACAAAGATCCCATATGAGTCAATCACAAGGATTGAACTCGATCCGAGTCTGTTGCAGCACAAAGTCGCTCACCTCATTATCTCGTCTCATGCAATATCCCCGACTCATGTCCGAAGACTGATACTGTGCCGGGGCCAGACAAACTAACCCCCGACTCATGTCCGAAGACTGACACAGTATCGGGATACGCGACACGGATCTCATCATCCGTTACTTTCGTCATATGCAATACTCCCGACTCATGTCCGAAGACTGATACTGTGTCGGGGCCTGCTCACAAACCCCCGACTCATGTCCGAAGACTGACACAGTACCAGAGTACGCAAATCTGTATCCTGTCTCATGCAATACCCCCGACTCATGTCCGAAGACTGATACTGTGCCGAGGCCTGACAAACAAACCCCCGACTCATGTCCGAAGACTGACATAGTAACAGGATACGCGACAAGGACTTCTTTCGAGTCTGTTGCGTCACAGAGTTGCTCACCTCATACATATGCTTGCAAGCGTTTCTATACCTTCTCTTTTATTCATTCATTTATTCATGCATGCATTCATTCATTACGTTCCTCTTTTCATTATCTTCCACTTTACGTTACATAATACTTTCATTACATTTATTAACGTTTAACGCAAAGCCAAGGGAAGACATACATACATAACAAGGAACATACATAAACATAAACATACACCATCAACATCATACACACATCACACATAAGCCATCACATCATAACCAGGCCTACCTTCCCACTTTACCCCTTAAAATCTACTTAGAAAACCTCAAGTCTAAAGTGGGCGCATGGGTCCTTCCAGGCGCATGAGCATAAAAATTCTAAGTATAAAACAGTCTGGGCGCATGGGCACTGTTTGGGCGTTTCTGCCCTGTTCAGGCGCATCACTAATCACTTAGCCGTTTCAAGCACTTGGGCGCATGGGCAATATTTAGGCACATGGCCAATACTTAGTCGTTTCAATCACTGGGGCGCATGGGCACTGTTTAGGCGCATGGTCTACACTTAGCCGTTTCATCACTTGGGGGCATGGGCACTATTTAGCGCATGGACCCCCCTCTGCGCGCATGGCCAACACTTAGACACATGGGCCAACATGCTAGGCGCATGAGCCACTGTTCAGGTGCATGACCCACTCTTGGGTGCATGGCCAACACTTAGGCGTCTGGTCTCTCATGCTGGACGCATGGACAACTATTTGGGAGCATGAACCACTGTTCATGTTTGTCTGAATCATTCTGAAATGTTCTCTATACTATCAAATTCACCCGATTATCATCCTAATCATACCCAGCATAAATCTAACTTATTAAGGCCATATATACATGCTATACATCATCAATAGCCCATAATCATCACTATAACATGCATACATACATACAACATTCGAACATAAAGTTGTAAACCCAAGGTTTCTTTCAAAATGTTTACTTAGTATGCATAATAGCCCCAAATCAGTTGAAAATTAGTAAAAGAGGGGTTCTAGAAACTCACCTTGAGCAGCTTTTGAACAACACTCTTCCAGTTCAAGACACACTTCGATTCCGTTCTTGAATCCCGGAAACAAACTCTAAACAACCAGAACTTGGGTCAAGAACTCAATACTTAGCTGAAACCGAGCTCAAACAAGAGAAGACTTACCTTTTTCAGCTTCTTCTTCCTCTTTCTCTCTCTAGAACTAGGCTCTCTCTCTCTCTTCTTCTTCCTCCGAGATCAAAGCAGCTTTCTGCTTTGATATGGGCGACCATGCCCTTTAATATCTTAAAATAACAAGATTTGTACTTTGTACACTTTATCCCCCTCTACTTGTGCACAGTTTCTATTCTTTCTATTTACTTTTCTTTTCCTTTCGTTTGAATAGAAATTTGGGGTGTTCAACATTTTCCCCCAAAATCCGAAAAGATTTCTAAGTCTTTAGGCGCATGGGCACTATGCAGGCGCATGAGCACTATGCTGGTGCATGACATTTTAGACGTATGAGTAATACTAGGCGCATGGGTAACTTTCTGGCGCATTAGCACTATCGGGGCACACGAGCAACACTTAGTCTATTCTAGGCAATTCTAGTCGCATGAGCACTACGCAGGCGCATGAGTGCCTAGGCGCATGAGTGCCTAGGCGCATGAGCTATCTGGGCGTACGAACACTTAGTCAATTTCAGCCTATTTCTAGGCGCATGTGTACTATACAGGCACATGTGTAGTATACAGGCACATGAGGTTTTGGATGCATGGGAACACGTAGGCAGTTATTTCTGTTGGGCGCATGAGTTACTGTTTTGGCGTATGAGTAGTCTATAACACTCTTAACATCATAATTCAGTCCCCAAACATCACATATCATGTTCTAAGCTTAAATCATACATTCTAAGCCTTAAAAACACAACCATAACAACATCAAACACATACATAGCCCAAAATCAAACCCCATCCGTGTCATACACATATACATACATACGGGTATAAACCTAACTTTTATAAAAAGTTCATACATGCATTTCCAGCCCCAAAGCAGTTAAAACGGGTAAAAAGGGGGTTCTAGAACTCACCTTAGCAGCCTCTTCAGGTAAGACTTCCTTCAAACCCATTTGCTACAAGTTCACACCTAGAAACCCACCAAAAACACACACAACCGAGCACACACAACACATAAGCATGTAACCGAGACAAGGCCAGTTAAGAACACCATAAACACATAAATTCTTACATTGAATTCGAACTTCTGCACTTGTTCTTCAAAAACTCGAAAGCTTCCTGCCTTTTCTCCTTTTCCCTCTCTCTAAAACAAAATGAAGGTGTATTGTGAGAAGAGAGTGGGCGGCCATGCCCACTTTACACCAACTTTGAAAGTTTTAGTCCTTTTTGACACATTAGGTCCCTCTACTTGGGATTTATATCTTTTCTTTCTTATTCTTCACTTTATTCTTTTGTTTGAGCCTTCTAAAAAATAACTGGGTGTTACAAGTCCACCCCCCCCCCTTATATAGGTTTCGTCCCTGTAACCTATTATTCCTCAAAGAATCGTGGGTAATGCTTTCTCATCTCCTCTTTAGTCTCCCACGTAGACTCAGATTCCTTCCTATGCTTCCACTATACAGGCACAAGAGGGACCACTTTATTCCTTAACCTCTTCTCTTTACGATCAATGATCGCCACTGGTTGCTCCACATAATTGAGTCATTCATCTACCTCAATATCCTCCAGTGGTACAATCATATCCTTGTCTGCTAAACACTTTCTTAAATGGGATACGTGGAATGTCGGATGAATCCCACTTAACTCATATGGTAACTCTAGTCTATAGGCCACCTCTCCTACTCGAGTAATGATTCGAAAAGGTCCCATGTACCTTGTGCTCAACTTGCCCTACTTTCTAAACCAAATGATACATTTCCAAGGTGAGACCTTCAACATGACTCTATCACCCACCTGAAACTCAATCAGTCTACGTCTCTTATCAGCATATGACTTTTGCCTATCTTTAGCTGCCTTCATGAAGGCTTTAATCCTTTCCAGCTTCAGTCGTAACCTTGACCACTTCGACGCTCCCTAACTCTTTATGACCAATGTCACCCTAACACACGAGCGTTCTGCATCTCCTACCATATAGCATGTCATAAGGAGGCATACCAATGCTAGCATGGTAACTGTTGTTATATGAGAACTTAGCTAACTGTAAGTGGTCATCCTAACTTCCTCCAAAGTCAATAACGCATGCCCAAGCATATCTTCCAGCATCTGAATGGTCCTTTATGACTAACCATCTGTCTGGGGATGATATGTCGTGCTAATGTGTAACCTCGTCCCCATAGCATCGTGGAATTTCTTCCAAAATTTAGATGTAAACCGGGTGTCACGATTAGACACAATAGACATCGCACACCATGACGAGTTACAATCTCCTTAATGAAAAGTTTAGCCAACCTCTCGGATGAATATGTCTCGCGGATCGGTAGGAAGTGAGCACTCTTCATCAAACGATCCACTATCACCCATATAGCATCATACCCTCGCGCAGTACGCGGTAGCTTCATAATAAAGTCCATGGTGATATGTTCCCACTTCCACTCATGTATATCCAAAGGTTGGATCTTTCCATATGGCTTTTGATGCTCTGCCTTCACTTGTAAACAAGTAAGGCACTTACTCACGTACTCCACTATGTCACGCTTCATACCCAGCACCAATAATCTTTCTTCATATCTTGGTACAACTTCGTAGCACCAGGATGAATAGAGTATCAAGTCTTGTGAGCTTCATTCATAATCTTCATGTGTAGATCCCCAAAATAAGGAATCCACATCTGCCTGAATCGGGTCCTAACACCGAGTGTGTTTTCACCCAAATCCGTGACCAGGCCTCTCATTCTTTCAGCGTTAAGATGATCTTCTTTCGATGTCTCATCTTGAAACTCCTTGACCTACTTCATTACATTTGAGGTCATAATCAACTGGTATGCCTTCACCCGAATCGGCTCGGGTCTTTCCTTTCGGCTAAGGGCGTCCGCCACCATGTTGGCTTTGCCCGATGGTAATGGATCTCGCAATCATAATCCTTTATGAGCTCCAACCATCTCTCCTGCTTCATGTTTAAGTTCTTATACATGAATAAATACTTCTAGCTCTTGTGGTCAGTGAATATGGTGCACTTTGTCCTATACAGGTAGTGTCTCCAAATCTTTAACGCAAAGACCATGACTGTTAGCTCCAAGTCATGAGTAGGATAGTTTACCTCATGAACTTTGAACTATCGGGATGCATAGGATATAACCTTTCCTTTTTGTGTCAACACACATCCCAACCCCGAGTAGGAAGCATCTGAATAAATCACCAAATCCTCGCTTCTATCGGGTAGCGATAAGACAGGAGCTTAATTCAACCTCGCCTTTAACTCCTCGAACGCGCTGTCTTGAGCTTGACCCTGTACAAACTTTACATCTTTCCGGGTCAACTTGGTTAGTGGAGAAGCAATCTTACAGAAGTCTTGAATGAATCTCCTATAACAGCCCACCAACCCAAGAAGCTACGATTCTCGGATGGCATCTT
Source organism: Flaveria trinervia (assembly GCA_025506515.1). Lineage (NCBI taxonomy): Eukaryota > Viridiplantae > Streptophyta > Magnoliopsida > Asterales > Asteraceae > Flaveria > Flaveria trinervia. The sequence goes on from CM046443.1 coordinate 28,296,815, forward strand.
CGGAGACTTCCATTGCATCACTACCTCCACCTTTGTCGGATCCACCAAAATCCCCTCGGGATTCACCACGTGACCCAAGAATTGAACTTTGCGCAACCAGAATACGCACTTGGAGAATTTAGCATACAACTTCTCCCTTTTTAGCGTCGCCAACACCTCTCGAATATGACCGGCATGATCCTTCTCACTCTTGGAATAAATCAAGGTATCATTGATAAACACAATCACTGATTTATCCAACATTGGCCTACACACTCGATTCATCAAGTCCATAAAAGCAGCTGACGCGTTAGTCAAACCAAAATACATAACGAGAAACTCGTAGTGTCCATAGCGCGTGCGAAAATATGTTTTAGGGATATCCTGCTCTTTCACCTTTAGCTGAAGGTAGCCAGATCGAAGATCTATCCTCGAGAACCAACTGGCCCCTTGAAGTTGATCAAATAGTTAACTAATTCTTGGTAAGGGGTACCGATTCTTCACTGTCAACTTATTTAGCTCACGGTAGTCGATACACATCATCATACTACCGTCCTTCTTCTTCACGAATAAGATCAGAGCACACAAGGAGAGATACCCAGTCTAACAAACCCCTTATCAAGTAACTCCTGCAGTTGCTCCATTAATTCCTTTATCTCAGTCGGAGCTAACCGATATGGTGCCTTAGCAACAGGTTGGGCATCGGGTATAAAGTCAATCTGGAACTCGATCTCGCGGACAGGTGGCACTCCTGGTAAATCTTTGGGAAACACATCCGGAAAGTCACACACCACCGGTACGTCAATCAGTTGTGATGTTGGCATGTCCACATCCTTCACATAGGCCAAGAAGGCACTTCATCCACGCCTCATGCACTTTCCTTCCACCGCCATCAAAACCACCTTCGGAATCATCATGACTCGATAACCATAAACCGTCACCGTACTAACATTAGGCGCCGTCAATTGAATCATCTTCTTGCAACACACAATGTTCGCCTCGCTGTCCGCCAACCAATCCATTCCTAGGACTACATCAAACCCGTCTAAGGTCATCACAAGTGGTCTAATAGGAAACTTATGACCTTCTAATTCCACGTCACAACCTTCTATCATCTCGAAAATCCTGGTAGACTTACCTATGACAGTTTCTACATCAAAGTGCGTATCTATACTCTTACTACAAACAGGCGATTTAGCACAGAAAGCAGCAGAAATAAAACTTTTACTAACACCAGAATCAAATACCACATAGGCTAATGTTTGATTTACTAGAAACGTACCTGACATAACATCGGGGTCCGTCCTAGCCTCCTCTTGCGTCATCGTGAACGCTCTAGTACTCGCCCTCTGCCCTTCAATCCTGATCGTCTTCTTCCCTGCACAAGAACTTTCAGCCCTCGCTTCTTGCAGTCTCTACTCATGTGGCCCTCCTCACCACAAGTATAACACCTCATTACCCTGTAATTCTTTGCCACATGTTCGGTTCTCCCGCATCGGAAACAAACATTGGATCCCACTCTACATTCCCCGGTGTGCTCTTGTCCACACTTGACACACCTCTTAGACCCCGCACCAGATGTGACCACACATCGGTCATCCACCCGTGCACCTTTGTTGTTTCGAGCGGCTCCGCCATGTCCAAATCACTTTCCATTCTAATTCCGATCACCACCACCTTTCTTGCTGGCTTCAGCCACCACCACCGTCTGCTCATCATACAATCTTCCTGCTACATCAACCGCCGACCCAAACGTGCTCGGTGGGGAAATGATCATATGCCTACGGACATCCGCCGGCAAGCCCTGAATATACCTCTTGATCTTTCACGACAGAGGTGTCACCTGATTAGGCACAAGCCATGCCATTTCATTGAACTTGGTGGTGTACTGTTGATGTGTCATTGTTTCTGCCTCCTGTGACATCCATCACCACAAGGTCCGTCAATTAATGTGATTATTCGTTAACTTTTCCTTGATCGTTCATTCCTCATCTTTATTAACTCCTTGTGTGGATATCCTACTTGCTTTATTATCTTTGTGCTTGTGCTTCTTTCGTGAACGTGTGCTATGCTTAAAACTTTTACAAATTTCATCGTTATTATCACTAAATATATCGTTTTTATATAATAATATTATTATTGATAAAACCATTTTTAAGTACAAATTACCATTTATTACACTTCCGTCGTTAATATAACAACACTTTTAAGTCGTTTTCAACCGAAACAAACTTTGGGAACTCGGGGGCTAAGTGCAGGAACTAAAATTGATATTTTGCAAACTTGGGATGGGTATAAAAACCCCTTATTTCCCAGCCTTCTTCATCTTCTTCACTTCTTCTTCATTTTTCTTCTTCAATCTACAACTTCTTCTTTGCACCAAAACCGCCCTGATTCGTCTCGTGTTCATCGTCTAGACTTCATCTACAACCTAGTCTACTCCACCCTTGCTAGTAGACGACCTTGGTTGTCCCTTTCTTGCTTTGTTTTACTGCTGTCCATTTCTAGGGTTTCGGGTGTTCGGGTTCAACTCGAACACAAGAGGTCATGTGGGTGCATGTGATGTCTTTCTGCTTGTGCTTCTTGTTGTGTATGTTTTTTGTGTGTTTCTGGAAGTCCTTGTGGTGTAAAACCCATGCACGGAGCAGCCACTTCTCTGCACTTCTGTAGTCGCGATTCTGCTGTTTGGGCGACTGGGTCGATCATGCGACTGAGCCGTGCGACTGAGTGAGTCGTGCGACTTTGTGTATGTGTGCGATTGAGTCATGCGGATGAGTAATGCGTGCGATTGAGTCATGTGGATCAGTGATGCATGCGATTGAGTCCACGCGGATGAATGTGTGCGATTGTGCGTGTATCGCACGACTGAATGCCAGTCACACAAATGAAGGTTCAATCGTACGAATGAAGCTGATTCGTATGAATGAAGGTTGATTCATGCGTATGGAGGTTGAGTCGTGCGATTGGGTGTTGTGTGGTACAACTGAATGCCAGTCGTGCGAATGAAGGTTCAATCGTACGAATGAAGCTGATTCGTACGAATGAGGGTTGATTCGTGCCAATGGAGTGTTGAGTCGAGCGTCTGGTCCTGTCGTGTGATTGAAGGTGCTGTGTGTGTGAATTTCCTTCTTGAATATCATTGATGATAAGGTAACATTAACACAATTGTCATTGCTCGACCACAATGATTAAAGTCAATGCTATCAAGGCTATAATACTATTCCAATCAAATCACCTAACATTTTACAAATTATAAATAACCGATTTGTGACTACTAATATTTTACAAATATTTCTCTTATAACAATGGATCATTTACACAATACCACCGTAATGGCGACGTTTCTAGTACTTGATCTACATAAGATCTAATACGTGTGTCAGCTTGTGTGTGTTACGCGTGACCGAAACGATACAACCCGAACCGACTGAATGTTACTATTTACTTCATACATATCATTAATGGTTAACGATAACTGTCAATAGTTGTTTGACCGTTCCTTGCATACAATACTTGGGAAACTTTGATCATTCATACTTACCACTTAACAAGTGAGTTTCGTGGCCCCTTTCATGCTTATACAACTTTTCAATCATTACAAACATGGGGGAAAAGTATGCTCACCTGTTTTCTATGTTGTACAACTTACATAAATTTACATACTTGAAATCAACGGGATACTATTTTGTGAGTATACTGATACATGCTTGATCTCTGCTATGTGGTTCTTTCTTTACAACCATTTAATTCTAGGGGGAACCGGTGGATAGGTATTGGTAGTCTACTGGGTTGAACCCCCACCCTCGTTTGTTGGTATACTAGTTAGAAAACAGTCGCCAGGACGGGCCTGGGTGAATATATTCCGACAAGATCTGTGTGTACGTCGTTGGGTTGGGTTTGTAAAGCTCATGTAATGTGATTGCTTACTTATAACTGTATCACGGTATTCCACCACAACTATGTTGGACCAAAAGAACCAATGAGCCAAGATCAGAAAACCTCTAAGTCCACATGGTATCACAACAACTGCTGAAAGCCTCAGCAGTTTGACAAGTGCTGAAGACTTCAACAGCTGAAGATCAAGTGCTGAAGACCTCAACAGCTGAAGAACTAAAGTGCTGAAGTACAACAGCTGAAGAACACAAGTGCTGAAGCTGAAAGACCAAGTACTGAAGTACAACAGCTGAAGAGTTTACAAGTGCTGAAGATCAACAACTGATGTACAAAGTCTGAAGACAAAGACTGAAGACATCAGCTGATGATATCTACTGAAGTCATCAGCTGATGAAACACCTGAAGGTCAAAGTCTGAAGATCAAGTACTGAAGCCTCAGTAGTTTGTCACAACTGCTGAAGAGTACTTCTTCAGTAGTTGTGATATCAGTAGTTTTATATTTGTAGTTTCAGTAGTTTTATGTTTCAGTAGTTTTGTAAAACGACTGAAGAGCTTGTTCTTCAGTCGTTGTAGTTTCAGTAGTTTTATATTTTGTACTTAACACTCTGATATGTTCTCAGTAGTTGTGAACATTTCAGTAGTTTGTTAAGAGTTAGTTATTTTGTATTAGATCTGCCAGTTGTCACTTTCCGTGATAACAGCAGTGATTGTTGCACTCTATATAAGGAGTGACAACCTATTGTAATTTGTGGGAATGAATGAATGGAAGAATGATGTTGATTAGAAATATTCTACATCTATAAACATTCCTTGAAATCAGAAATATATATTCTCTCCCTATAACCGTATGCGCTCTTAATGCATACAAGTATCGATTGCTTGCTACAATTTGTCTAATTCTTGTTCATATTCCGCTGCTTTGAACTCTAATACATCAAACTTGTGATCGCTGATCCTGTCAAATGGTATCAGAGCAGGTTAATCATTGATCGATCTAATAATTGATCATTGAAACTGCTATTCAAGATCTAAGTTTGATTGAATTAGCTTTTGTTTTTGCAAGAAACGGTTATAGAGATTGAATTTTCTGCATTTCCGGTCATTCATCCTGAGATCTTCTCTTGGTTTTCATTGAGTTTGTTGTGGTTTGTTTAAAACTTTTAAAAGCTTGAATTAAATTGTTTTGAACTGAAAATGACCACTCCCTCCAATGATCCTCACAATACTGGTTCCTCAACCAAGCCACCAATGCTGGTTAGGAATGAGTATAACATATGGCAAAGACGTATGCTCCATCACCTGTCTGTTAACAGCGCAGGTTGTTGGACATCAGTGGTACATGGTCCACACAAGCCTATGGTGAATAACCGGAAACCAATCAAATGGTTCCGAAGAGGAGGGAGCAATACTCAGATGAGGATAAGAAGTTGCTTGAAATTGATGCAAAAGCCCATGGAATTCTGGCCATGGCACTGCCAAATGAAATCTATTCTGGGCTAATGCATCATGAAACTACCCATGACCTCTGGAATGCCTTGAAAGAACAATTTGGAGGAACAGATGAGGTCTTGGCAAATAATAGAGAAATTCTTGCCCAACAATATGAGACATTCTCTCATAGAAAGGGTGAGACACTGACTCAACAATATGAGCGGTTCTCTTGTTTGATCTCTGAACTAAAAATGGTCAAACTTGAGTACACAAATATTCAGATGAATAACAGATTTCTCAGATCACTGCCTGAGAGATGGGACACATATACTATTGTCCTACGCTCCAGTGCAAGTTTGGACAAACTATCTCTCACCAACTCCATGGGAAACTGCTCACGTTTGAGAGAGAGATAGAACAGAAGAGAAAGCTGTCTTCATCTGGAAAGCTCACTGAAGACTTTGTACCAGGCAACACTGCCTTGGTGGGTCATGAGTCAGAATATGCTTCATCTGAATGCCAGTATGATGAGCATATTAATTTCTCTTCAAGCACTTCTGATTCTGCATTTGTGAGTGTTGATGGTCAGTTTACTGGGTGTAATAATGACAATCTATGCTTCATTATGGATGATCTCAAGGGGATTGCTGATGATTAGAGGAGATGGATATTTTGAGCCAAATGGCCTGATAAATATCAGATCTCAGAAGTTCTATAAAAGAACTGGAAGAAAATTCCCAGGACTCTCTGGCAAAACCAAAGTTGGTTTTGACAAGAGCAAGTTGAGGTGTCACAAATGCCAAAGGCTTGGACACTTTGCAAGAGAGTGTAGATCAACTGGATCTAACTCCACTGCACCCTTTGTGACTTTTCCTGGCAATAGTCAACAACACAGAGGGCAACATCCTGTCACCTCTAGTCATCATCCTCAACAACAATCTCCGGCATATTTTGTTCCTCAGGGTCAAATGCCATATCCGTACCCTTGTTATTACATGCCACAGTCAAATCAAGTTCAAGTTCCTATGGCACCACAACCTCATGCACTACCAGAACCTCAGCCATCCCAATCTCATCAACAACCTCAACCTCAACAACACAGCTTCTTCACCCCAGGAGTTGTTGACTGGAGCAGTTTACCAGATGACATGTCTGGTCATGACCAACTGTTCTCAGGTGCTGGTCAACATGGTGGTGACAGTCCTTTTGGGAATCTAGCTCTTATGGCTTTGGAGTCTGCTGATACTTCATTTTCTAATGCCTCTACACCTCAGGTATCACAGGTATCCTCTGAGGCAAAAGCCAAATTATGTTCTGAACCATGCATAGCAGCATTTGCTTCCATTAGAGAAGCAAATGTAGCTCTAATAATAAGAACATTGAGCTAGAACAAATAATTTCCAAAAACAAAGCTGAGTTTGAGTCTGTGCTTAAAGATAAAAATGATGAGATTTATAAACTGAATTGCCAAATAATTGATGATAAGGCTAGAGAAGAGGTACTTCTAGAGAAGTACAAAGATCTCAAAGAAACCCTTGCAGTTACCCAGGTAGAGTGTGATAGATGGGTACAATCATGCAAAGGTTTTGAAATGCTTCTTAGTAAGCAATCTGCTTCAAATGTGAAGTTTGGAATTGGTTACAATCACACTGCTCCACCTACAGATTTTACCCCAAGAGCAGAGGTAGAATCTGATGGTGAGAGTGATAACCAATCCATCACATCATGTGATCTACCTTCTGATACAGCACAATCAGAAGTAGCAGTCAGCATCAAGCCCTCTTTGAACCTATCAGCTGATGTTGATGGTTCAAATGCTGACATTCACATGATAATGAGTTGATCAACTCAGGAGTTAATTCTGAAGGTCCTGAAAGGACTAGAGAGCAGGATTTAACACCTGAAGTTCAAACTTCAACTGCTGTCAGTACTGAAGAGAAGAAAACTGCAGTAGAAAGAGTTTGAAGACTACTAAAGAGGCTGTCAAGAAAGCAAACAATGCTTCCAAAGCATTGAAGAACAAGTCTTCAGTTGCTTCACCCTCTTTAGTTGATGATCAACCTAAGATGAAGAAGAAACCATGTGAAGTATGTGGTTTGTTCAATCATCTTACAGATGATTGTTGGTACAAAAGAGGTTCCAAACTCAAACAAAAGAAGAAATTAATGAGAAAATGGTTAAAATGAAAACTGAGTTTGAGACCACATTTGTATCAGCAACATCAAATCCTGTAACCCTTAAGTCCTCAAAGAAATCCAAAAAGGAAGGGGTTAAACAGGTGACAGCTGAGGGTGCTCAGAAGAAGAAGGTGCAACATAGGAACTTATCAAACTCCACTAGCAATGTGTCTGATGAGCTGAAAGCTTTATCACAAAATCAGACACAGCTGGTTATGATGGTTCAACATCTGTTGGGTAGAGTTAACCAACTAGATGCTCCTATGTTGAAACCACAGAAAAGGAGGTCCAAGCCAAAGGACTCCTCTTCTACACCATCTTCTTCTCTCAGGCTGTTGTTTCAGATAAACCTGTTAGTTTACCATCTGATGAGACCAGGCCCAAAACCAAAAAGGTTTGGGTCTCTAAAACTAACTAATTGTTTATTTTTGCAGGGTTCTTCAACATGCCAAAGTAGCATCTGGTATGTAGACAGTGGGGGATCTATGCACATGACTGGGAACAGCTCTCTTCTTCATGACTACTCTCAAGGAAAGAAGGATTTGTTTCTTTTGGCAATGATGCTAGGGGTTACATCATTGTAAGGGTTTTGTCTCCAATGGAGAAATCAAATTTGATGATGTTAATCATGTGGAAAATCTCAAGTACAATCTCTTGAGTGTCAGTCAAATGTGTGATAAAGGCCATGTTGCTCTTTTCACCAGTCAAAACTGTAGGATTCTGTCATCCAAAGTTTTGCACTTGATTGACAAGGTGTTGGATGATCACACTCTCCTGAGAGCCAACAGGACAGGAAGAGTGTATGCCTTAGATCTTTCCAAGAAAATAGATCTCAAAGGCAATCCTTGCCTATTTTCCAAAGCCTCTTCTCAAGAATCTAAACTGTGGCACAGAAGGCTTGGTCATGTTAATCTCAAAAACATGAATCAGCTTACCCACAATAGTTTAGTCAGAGGCTTACCAATAAAGGAGTTCACTGTGATGAAACCTGCACTGCTTGTTTAAAAGGAAAACAGCACAAAGTCTCATTCCCTCCTATTGAAGTGCCTAAGTCCACTGCCTGCTTGCAATTACTGCATATGGATCTATTTGGTCCTGTGAGAGTAATGAGCATGGCAAAGAAGAAATACTGTCTGGTAATTGTGGATGATTACTCCAGATTTGTATGGACTTTCTTTCTACATTCAAAGGATGAGGCTGCTCAGAAGATTATTCACTTTGTGCTGTATATTGAGAAGCAGTATTCCCTTCCAGTCAAGTGTATTAGGAGTGACAATGGAACTGAGTTCAGAAATCATACACTTGATGACTTCTATCTTTCAAAGGGAATCAAAAGGCAGTCAGTTAGCATTCAAGGACTCCAGAACAAAATGGAGTAGTGGAGAGAAAGAACAGGACCCTCATTGAAGCTGCAAGGTCCATGCTGGCTGACTCAGGTTTGCCACTGACCTTTTGGGCTGAAGCTGTCAACACAGCTTGCTATGTGCAAAATAGAGTTTTAGTAAATCAGAGGTTGATGAAGACTCCATATGAAGTTCTCCATCATTTGGCTCCTCTGATTTCATTTTTCAAAGCATTTGGGTGTCCCTGTTTTATTCTCAACACAAAGGATCAACTCCATAATTTGATCCTAAGGTGGATGCAGGGTACTTTGTTGGTTATTCATCTACTTGCAAGGCATACAGAGTCTTCAACTGCAGAACAAAGATGGTTGAAGAAACTCTACATGTTAAGTTCAATGAATCTCCAAAGGACAAGATTCCACAAAGCCCTGTGGAGTTATTTGATTTGGACATACTGCAATATGTTCCTTATCAAACTCCTGCTGTTGCTCCTGTCAACAGTTCACCACCTGGTGGTACTGCTGATGATGATGATGATTGCAGTACTCACCTCTTCAGGTTTAGTGATCAGCTTCTGACTCAGCTAGACCTGATGTTCCTGTAGCTCCAGTAGCACCATCCACAACAAATGCTGATGAGATCTCTTCGAATTCAACTTCCTTTGAATTACCATCCACTGATTGGTTTCAAGGAAATGATTCACCATCACCATCTGTTGCTGCTGAGCCTGCTACAAACACTTGCACAGATCTCATTGTGTATCAAGATCTGAAGAATCACCCTATGTCTCAAATCATTGGTGATATCACTGCTGGAGTATCAACAAGAAGTCAATTGTCAAATTTCTGCTTCTATGCTCTCTTCATCAGTCAGCAAGAGCCAAAGAATTATCACATTGCTTTAAAGGACAATGGATGGGTTGATGCCATGCAGCTTGAGCTTCTTCAGTTCAAGAAACAGCAAGTGTGGGAACTGGTTCCTCTACCTCCAGGTAAGTGTGCAATAGGCACTAAATGGGTGTTTAGGAACAAAACTGATGAAAATGGGCTTATTGTTAAGAACAAGGCCAGACTGGTTGTTCAGGGGTTTGCACAAGAAGAAGGTATTGATTATGATGAAACCTTTGCCCCTGTAGCCAGACTGGAAGCAATTCGATTGTTTTTAGCTTATGCTGCTTATCAAAACCTTAAAGTTTTTCAAATGGATGTCAAAAGTGCATTTTTGTATGGAAAAATTAAAGAAGAGGTTTATGTATGTCAACCTCCAGGCTTTGAGGACAATAAACATCCTAATTGGGTGTATAAGCTTGATAAGGCTCTTTATGGGTTAAAACAAGCTCCCAGAGCCTGGTATGAGACATTATCAAACTTTCTTCTGGAAAAACAACACTAGAGGCTCCATAGATAAGACTTTATTCATTAAGAAAGCTGGGCAGCATAATCTACTTGTTCAAATTTATGTAGATGATATCATTTTTGCATCCTCTGATCCAAAGTTGTGTGATGCCTTTACAAAGTTGATGCAACAGAAGTTTGAAATGAGTGCCATGGGAGAGTTACAGTTCTTTCTGGGGTTGCAAATCAAACAAAAGGCTGATGGAATTTTCATTCATCAGTCCAAATACACAAAAGATCTTTTGCAAAAGTTTGATTTACAAAACTGTAAGCCTTGTTCTACTCCCATGTGCAGCACCACACAACTGGATACAGATCAGAAAGGTAAAGTGGTTGATGAAACACTTTACAGATGTATGATTGGGTCCTTGATGTATTTAACAGCTTCTAGACCAGATATTATGTTTGCTACATGTGTTTGTGCTAGATTTCAGGCTGCACCTAAAGAGTCTCATCTGATTGCAGTCAAGAGGATCTTTAGATATCTGCAAGGCACTCCATCTCTAGGTTTATGGTATTCTACTGGACATTCTGGTAAATTAGTTGCTTTTTCTGACAGTGACTATGCAGGGTGTAAGTTGACCAGGAAATCAACTTCTGGTGGATGTCAATTCCTAGGCAACTGCTTGATTTCTTGGCAGAGCAAGAAACAGACCTCAGTTGCTACATCAACTGCTGAAGCAGAGTACATTGCTGCTGCAAGTTGTACATCTCAGGTACTCTGGCTTCAAAACCAACTTTTGGATTATGGCATTACAGAGACTAAGACTCCATTGTTAATGGATAGTGCTTCAGCTCTTTGCATTGTCAAAAATCCAGTCCAGCACTCTAGGACCAAACATATAGAGATCAGACATCATTTTATAAGGGATTGTTTTGAAAAAGGTCTGATTGATCCTAAGTTTGTGCCTAGTGCTGATGAGCTTGCAGACATTTTTACTAAGCCTTTGGATAGTTCAACTTTCCAAAACCTGGTGTTAAGGCTTGGTATGCTGCAGCTAGAATAAGTGACAACTACTGATGATCTTAGTAATAAGTACTGATGATCATTAGTAACTATGTCACATATAAGTACTGATGACTCTTTTCCCTCAGTAGTTTTATAACTACTGAGGCTAAATGTCTCATAAGTACTGAAGTACTTCATCTGTTCTAAACTACTGATGTAGTTACAACTACTGCAATCAGTAAAAACAGATAAGTACTGATGTCCTATGAAACAACTGAAATCAGCCAAAAAGACTGATGAATGTGTTGAGGACAGTATGAAACAGCTGAAAAGCTAAGAATTGACGAAAACAGCTGAAGAGAACTTTCTCTTCAGTCGTTTGTACAACTGCTGTTTCATTCTAAACAACTGAAGCAAAACCACGTCTTCAGTAGTTTTATAACTACTGATGACTAATACCAAGTCTTCAGTTGTTTACAACAGCTGATGACAAAACCACTGTCTTCAGTAGTTTCATAACTACTGATGACAAACACCAAGTCCTCAGTTGTTTCAATCATCTGAAGTCAAAACCACGGTCTTCAGTAGTTTTCTAAACTACTGATGCCTAACACCACGACTTCAGCTGTTTCAACGTCTGAAAGGATAATACCATGTCAACGGTCGTTTAAAACTACTGATGACTAACACCACATCCTTCAGTCGTTTTCTTACCGTACCCTAAATATCCCTGACCTAATCCTTAATGCTTCATCTTCTTCAAAACTAACGTTCCTCTCCAAAACTTCCCTCTTCTCAATGGCGTCCATGCAAATTAAACCGCGACACAACTGTGTTGCCTACCTCACTAAATCGCCTATCTGGACTAAGTTCGATACTGCTATCGATCTTATGGTTCAGTCCCAATACCAACGGCATTTCTCTGAATCCCATACTACATGCCGAATCCCTTCAACAATTTTGGATGAACGTTACTATTACCACTGGGGAGAACAACACACCATCTCTCCAGTCGGTCGTCAACAACAAAGAAGTAGTCATCACTCCTGCAATAATCCGCCAAATTCTTCAACTGAATGATGCTAGTTCTCCTGCTGGATATCCGAAGGGCACCATAGATCTATCCTTTGCTCAACATGGATATCAAGGCGATCTCAGTGCCTCCACTATCATGAAGAAACACTTAATGACGCTGAGCGCCTGATTTTTCACATGGTGAATGTATGTTTGGCCCCTAAGACGTCGTTGGGATCAAATGTCGACAAAATGGCAGCAGGTAATGTATTCTATTCTTGAGCAACAACCACTAAATTTTTCAGAAATAATATTTTTAGAGCTCAAGGATATGGCTCAAAAACTAACTGCCAACCGTTGGATACTATATCCACGGTTCATAATGGCCATCATTACAAACCAGCTTAATGCTGAGGGACTTGTTGGCTTGGGAGTCCCTGCTACGGCTGTTCTGCCGGAAGTATACTCCCGGCACAACTCTGACCAGACACTCAAAATGGCTGCCAAGCTGCGAAAACCCACGCAGCTGGAACCCACAGCCACCACCTCCAAATCCAAAGTCCCCACCAAACCCACCAAAAAGAAACCCAAAACGGCTACTCAGGGAATTGAGTCCCCTGAGGATGCCCCTGCAACACAAACGCAGGATATATCCACTAGTCCAAACCCCCTAGTGGATACAATGACTCTTCCAGCCATAGCCGCTCAGGCTTCCTCTCAACAGGAGCCTGCAGCAACCACACAAGGGGTACCTACATATCTGGGATCTTCCTCACTTGAGGAGATTGCCATTGAAGAGCACCAACCTCCCCAGGTGCACACTGCTTCTATCCCTTCACCCCAAACAACCGCCCCTCACAGCCCAACTTTAATAGTTGCACAAGTGCTGACTCAACTGCACTCCTCACCCCTCCCCAGAAACCACTTACTACTGGGAACACCTCTACAATTGAGGGGGAGGAACACAGTGCACTTGAGAACCCACAGCACAGGGGTTTACCACTTCTATCTCCTGGTGTAGATAAGGAGCTTAGAATATCTAGTGAGGCTGCCACCTCTTCTGAATCAGCACATGATCAGAATGAGGCTGGTAACATTGCTAAGACCTCACTAGAGGCAACAGCTGATGATGGACACTGTCCTGAGGCTGGAAGTCCCCAGTACCAAGCACAAGGGGCACATGCACCAACTGGTCTACACCCAGTGCATGTAAATCCTGCTCTAAGCAGAAGGTCAGATGATTCAGTTTCGGCTGATGATGACCTGGGCTTTTTCTATGATGTTCTTGCCCAGAACACAATCCTTGAAGAGAAAGTCAGTAGGCTGCAAAACCTACTTGACCAACTCTCACAAGGAGAAAGACCATCTGCCTCTACCCACCCACAGATGGCACCTTCACTTGAAGGTTCCCCAAACACTGAGCCACTCCAAACTCAACCACCTGCCTCTGCTTCAGGCCCTACTTCTCAGGAACAGAACCCTCCTGAGCAAATAGGTGCTGTACTTCAAAATTCCTCCCTCTCATCACACCCATAATCACTGATATTGTGACTAAAGCCATTGATGAGAGGCTTTCCTCAACTTTACAGCCCTTGGTTGATGCTGCTGTACAAAAGACTCTTTCTGCGGTACAAACCCCTTCCTCCAATGCAACCAAAAAGGGGGAGAGTACTGCAGTGAAAGAAAAGAAGAGGAAAAGAACAGAGGAGAAGAAGGAAGAGAAGCAAGCCCAAGAGGAGGAGAAAGAAAAGCAACCTCTGCTCACTTACAAGCGAAAGAGAAGTGCTGATGATCACACTGCTGAAGACAAATCCTTGGAGGAGCTGGTCAAAGAAGCTGACACTACACACAGCCGATCCATGGATAAAATAATTGAACAACTCTTCAGGCAGGGGTTTGACACAGCCACACTGGATAGTGAGATCAGAAGGTTGGAAGTGCAAGAGATACAAACCCGATGGGCAGGGTATGATGCTCTTGAGAAAGAGAGATTGGAAATAATGATCCGCTTCATTGCAAAATACTTAGGAAGATCGTTAATGGAGATTCGCGCATGGACCAGGGACAGCATTCTGGCTATAGCCACCAGAATCTGTCTGTCTGAGCAATTCAACAAAGGGATTATTGTGGAAGCCCTTGATGAGGCTGGGGCTGGTAAAAGGTTAGAGATGGCTAAACTCACAAAGGCGAAACTAACTACAAAGATGCTGGATCAACCTTCCCTTCCACCCACTCAAACAGATCCTATCCCTCAAATCTCCCAACCAATCTCTAAGCCAAAATCCAAACATCCTCATTCTTCAAAACCAATTCCTTCACCAACCCAACCATCATCCAGTGATGTACCAGAAGGAGGAGAAGGGTGCTGAGGGAAGAAGAAGAAGAAGAAGAGGGATGAAGATGATAGTCTGCCACTCTCTGCTGTTCTGAAGCTACCAAAAACCCGAAGTCAACCCATGATCACACCTGACTCTCAAAGGGAAATGGTCAGAGTCAAGATAGAAGAAGAAGAGAAGCAGAAACAGCACGATGAGCAACTGTTGAAGATGGTTGACAAGGAATTTCCTCAGTCATCATCTATTCAAGCCATGAAAGGGCATGCTCAAAGGCTGTACACTCTCAGGCACACCTTTCAGTATCAGAAGGAGAGAGTGAGAGTATGGCCAGACCCCAGGGTGAGTTCTAGAATCCATAAAAGAACTATTCCACACAGATACAATGGCCAGGTACGAAAAACAATAGATTCTACCATCATGTTGGCCGTTGTAGTCTCACCTTGGGAAATCATTGATGAATTCAAGAAAGCTCACCAAGCAAAGAAGACCCCTCAAGCTTTACTAGAAAACAAGATGATAAGAAGGGGTTGCTATATAAAAAGCTTGAAGACATCCAGAAGAATGAGCTCCAGTTACTCCTTGAAGGCAACCATCCTGATGAATTTGTATATAGGGAGGTAACTACGGTGGAGCTGAAAAATGGCAGGACCATGAAGTACTTATCAGAGTACTATGGTCCAGAGTTCTTCTTCGAAGGAGGAGTAGAAGAACTCTCTCAGGAGGAACAAGTTGTTCTCCTTGAGGCCTATGTTCGAGAGTCATACAGACTCATTATGGGGAAGTAAATCTCATGAATGGGATAACAACTCTGTGTCCAGTTCCCCAAAACAGAGTTCCCATTCATACCCTGCCAAACAAATATCTGAGATTTCTTCCCAGGCCGGAGCTTACATGGGTCATCTTCTCTACTGATCAAGAAGGAAAAAGACCAACATTTTGCCAACAATAAGTGGGACATAAATAATTTAGAGGTTTTGGCTGCATTGGTTCAGGGGGAGTTTGTTGGACCAAAAGAACCAATGAGCCAAGATCAGAAAACCTCTAAGTCCCACATGGTATCACAACAACTGCTGAAAGCCTCATCAGCAGTTTGACAAGTGCTGAAGACTTAACAGCTGAAGATCAAGTGCTGAAGACCTCAACAGCTGAAGAACTAAAGTGCTGAAGTACAACAGCTGAAGAACACAAGTGCTGAAGCTGAAAGACCAAAGTACTGAAGTACAACAGCTGAAGAGTTACAAGTACTGAAGATCAACAACTGATGTACAAAGTCTGAAGACAAAGACTGAAGACATCAGCTGATGATATCTATGAAGTCATCAGCTGATGAAACACCTGAAGGTCAAAGTCTGAAGATCAAGTACTGAAGCCTCAGTAGTTTGTCACAACTGCTGAAGAGTACTTCTTCAGTAGGTGATATCAGTAGTTTTATATTTGTAGTTTCAGTAGTTTTATGTTTCAGTAGTTTTGTAAAACGACTGAAGAGCTTGTTCTTCAGTCGTTGTAGTTTCAGTAGTTTTATATTTGTACTTAACACTCTGATATGTTCTCAGTAGTTGTGAACATTTCAGTAGTTTGTTAAGAGTTAGTTATTTTTGTATTAGATCTGCCAGTTGTCACTTTCCGTGATAACAGCAGTGATTGTTGCACTCTATATAAGGAGTGACAACCTATTGTAATTTGTGGGATGAATGATGGAAATGAATGAATGATTTGATTAGAAATATTCTACATCTATAAACATTCCTTGAAATCAGAAATATATTCTCTCCCTATAACCGTTATGCGCTCTTAATGCATACAAGTATCGATTGCTTGCTACAATTTGTCTAATTCTTGTTCATATTCCGCTGCTTTGAACTCTAATACATCAAACTTGTGATCACTGATCCTGTCAAAAACTATTATACAGCATCAATTACTTATTTACAATTTAAAAACCTGTGAGCTCACCAACAATTTTGTTGCCATTTTGAGCTATCTTTTTAGGTGATCATGCTAATTGAAGTCTATGTGCTACCTTAGTGGAGACCCTAGGAGCACTTGAAGAGAACATTCTCTTTCTAAAATCATTGTTGTGTTGCTTTAAAACATCATAATTTGTAACATGTTCCGGGGTTGTGGGAATTACAACAATGTTATCATTTTGTTTATGTGAATCATGTATCATGTTATATGTATGGCTATGTTGTCGGGAATTGACTAAACCGACACAAGTCCCTTTGTTGTCGGGTGTCGTCATGACACACTCGTTATCATTTATTAAATTGCATCTCTATCTCTTACCATGTGTTATGACGATCCAATCTCGTTACATCCCCGTGTTTCTGCTTTCAGCGGGGGTGTGACAGACTGGTATCAGAGCCATTTGTTATAGAGATTAGGCAATTCACTTGACCTAGACTATAACCTAGGAACCTTCATGTAGATTTGCATGCTAGGGTTGTGTGCATTTTATATCTCATGTATGTGTTCCCTTTACTTGATTCGTTTATCTATCTGTTTCGTGATCTTTTCACCTGTGAGAGAGTCCTTGTGCTCACTCTTTTTGGGATGCTTCTATTGGATCTTCCGTTCCTCTATGCACGAGTTGGTTTATCAAACCCGGGTATAAAACCTGAAGAGATCTCCACAGATCATGCTATTACGCTTGACCTTGGACATTGAGAATTACCTGAGGAGGTTATGTCTGAAGCCTTGATAGAGGAGGAGATGGACAACCTTCGCTAGACTAACGTGATTATATGCATGGGTTTAAATTATTATGATGGATTACTGTTGTAACATACATATACATGGTGTGAGAACTACACGACTCGTATGTGATGTGTGGTAACAACAAGTGTGATATTAACTTGGAATGCTGGATTTTGATGAGTGGTATGGATTATATACTTTGAAATAGTTAAAGCTTATGTGTTTACTACTTCTATGATTAGAAAATGCCGCCTCGAAGAGTCACCCGCAGCAATAGTGCGGAAGTGAAGCCCGAGGGGCAGAGGCAGAGGCAGAGGTAGAGCACCAAGAACAAATGATGGTCCTGCCAGCAACAATCAGGAACAGGAAACACTGACATGGCAGCTCTGATCGCTCAATAGCTGGATGCATTGATCCTGATTATTGTGGCCCAAGTGAGCGATGCTCTTCAAAATCACCACCCTCACAGGGATGGTGGCAATGACGATGAGGATAATGGGAACCCGACTTGGAATGAGAGTAACCATGAGACCGGAATGGGTGGTACAGCTGGTAATGAAACCGGAATTGTTAGTGATAGAAAAGGGTGCTCATACAAGGAGTTTGTGGCCTGCAAACTGAAAAAGTTTGATGGAAAAGGTGGAGCGATAGCCCTAACCAGATGGCTTGAGAAAATGGAGGCAGTGATTGACATCAGCGAGTGCCTCGACAGCCAGAAAATCAAGTATGCCACGTGTTCCCTACAGGGCAAGGCGCTAACTTGGTGGAACACTAAGATATAGGTTAGGGGAAGAGAATCAGCGATGCAGATGTCATGGGATTAGTTTAAGGCCTTAATCACTGAGGAATACTGCCCCCTCAATGAGATGCAGAAACTGGAGCATGAATTCTGGAATCATGCTATGGTGGAGGCTGGGCACATCGCCTACACTGATCGTTTTCATGAGTTGGCAAGATTGGTTCCACATCTGGTCACTCCGGAATCGAAGATGATCGAGAGGTACATTGGGGACTTGCGCCTCAAATCCAGGCAATGGTAACAGCAGCTGCTCCTCCTACGATTCAGAGCGCAATTCTGAAGGTTGTCACTCTAACTGATGAGATGGTGAGAACAGGGGTATTGGGAAGGGGAGCAGAGAAGAGAAAAGATGTTGGGGAAACGAATCGGTCGAGTGCCGAGAAATTTGATAAAAGGGCCAAGACAACCAGAAATTTTGTGGCCATGACACAAGGCAGGAGAGAGTATGTTGGGCCGCACCCCAAATGTGATAGCTGCAACTTCCATCATCCCCCAGCAATGTCCTGTCGAGTGTGCGCGAACTGTAGACACCGGGGCATCTAACAAAAGACTGCAGAGTGGCGCCGAATCCGGTGGCACCGGTTAGCTCGGTGAACCCCGCTGGGAATGCCAGAGGCTGTTATGAGTGTGGAAGCCCTGATCACTACAAAAACATGTGCCCCAGACTGAATCGGGTGTCGGGACAACAAGGGAACAACCAGCAACCGGTGATGGCCATAGCTGGAAATCAAGGCCCGACAATCAAGGGAATATAGCTCAAGGACGTGCATTCGTCATTGGAGCCAACGATGCCCGTTAGGACCCGAATATTGTCACGGGTACGCACTTACTCAATAATCACTTCGCATCTATATTGTTTGATACCGGAGCAGACAATAGCTTTATATCTTCTGAGTTTGTGCAATTGCTTGATTTGAGTCCTAGTAGGCAAGAAACTAGCTACTCCGTAGAGATGGCCAATGGTAGGGTTGTTCAGGCTAATGAAATTATTAGAAAGTGCTCATTGATATTGGAGGACCATGCCTTTGATATAGATTTGATACCCTTTGAGTTAGGAAGTTTCGATATGATTGTGGGAATGGATTGGTTATCGAAACATGGAGCTGAGATTGTTTGTCGGGACAAAGTAGTGCGAATCCCCATGCTAAACGGGGAGGTACTTAGAATTCAAGGAGAACGATCGGGAAGAAACTTAAAGCTTATCTCCTGCATGAAAGCACGCCGAAGTTTACAAAAATAGTGCTACGCTTTTCTGGCTCATGTGATAGAAAAGAAGGAAGAAGCGAGGAAACTGGTAGATATTCCAGTAGTCTGGGACTACCCAGATGTATTTCTTGATGACTTGCCTAGTTTGCCTCCTGCACGATAGGTGGAATTCCGTATAGAGCTGGTTCCTGGAGCTACACCGGTAGCAAAGACACCATACCGGTTAGCACCGTCTGAAATGCAGGAATTATCTAGTCAGTTACAGGAACTACTGGAGAAGGGATTTATTCGGCCAAGTCACTCACCATGGGGAGCACGAGTGTTATTTGTCAAAAAGAAAGATGGGTCATTCCGAATGTGTATCGATTACCATGAGTTTAACAAGTTAACCGTGAAGAATCGGTATCCTCTCCCCAGGATCGACGATCTGTTTGACCAGCTGCAAGGAGCTTTGTATTTCTCCAAGATCGACCTTCGTTCTAGATATCATCAACTAAGGGTTTTCGAGGAGGACATACCAAAAACAGCATTTAGAACTCATTATGGGCACTATGAGTTCTTGGTCATGCCATTTGGGCTGACTAATGCACCATCTGTGTTTATGGACTTAATGAATCGGGTGTGTAAACCTTACTTGGATAAGTTTGTGATCGTATTCATAGACGATATACTTATCTACTCCCGATCGAAAGAGGATCACGAAGAGCACCTTCGGGCAATACTGGAACTGTTACGGGAAGAGAAACTTTTCGCCAACTTCTCGAAGTGTGAATTCTGGTTGCGGGAAGTGAAGTTTTTGGGTCATGTGGTTAACGAGGATGAGATTCATGTAGATCCTGGCAAGATCGAAGCGGTGAAGATATGGGATACACCCCAGACGCCTTCAGAGATGCGGAAATTCTTAGGATTGACCAGATACTATCATCGCTTCATCGCGAATTATTCAAAGATCGCTCAACCATTAACACTGCTGACTCAGAAAGACAAGAAGTTTGATTGGGGACAGGCACAAGAACAAGCGTTCCAAACGTTGAAAGAGAAGTTGTGCAATGCACTGATATTGTCCCTCCCAGATGGAACTGATGATTTTATGCTATACTGCGATGTTTCACATCAAGGATTGGGATGTGTACTAATGCAGAAGGATAAGTAATTGCCTATGCTTCGTGACAACTTAAGGTGCATGAAAAGAACTATACAACCCATGTTTTTGAGTTAGGCGTTGTAGTATTTGCACTTAAGATATGGAGGCATTACCTGTATGGAACCAAATGCATCATCTACACTGATCATAAGAGCCTGCAACACATCCTGGATCAAAGGAGCTTAATATGCATCAACGACTTTGGTGGAGCTTTTGAGTGACTACGATTGTGAAATCCGGTATCATCCGGGGAAAGCCAACGTGATGGCTGATGCTTTAAGCCGCAAGGAACACGCGAAACCACTACGTGCTCGAGCGTTGGGATTGACGATTCAAACGAATTTGAAAGCTCAGATCCAAACTGCACAAAGTGAGGCGTTAAAAGAAGAAAACCTTACGGGAGAAGAATTCTGAAGGTTGGATAAACAAATGATTTGCAAGGATGATGGTATACAGTACTTCATAGATCGTATATGGGTACCCCAGATGGGGAGGTATGCGTACCTTAGTCATGGATGAAGCACACATGACGTAATATTCTATTCATCCTGGTGCATACAAGATGTACCACGATCTCAAGGATCTGTACTGGTGGCCAGGCATGAAGAAAGACATTGCTATGTACGTAAGCAAATGCTTGATGTGCTCAAAAGTTAAAGCTGAACATCAGAAACCATCGGGATTATTACAGCAACCTAAAATTCTTGAGTGGAAATAGGAGAACATAGCTATGGATTTTATTACCAAACTCCCTAGAACGAGCAGCGGACATGACTCGATATGGGTCGTGGTGGATCGGATGACGAAGTTAGCTTATTTCTTGCCGATCCGAGAAGACTACAAAACGGATAAATTGGCGAGATTGTACACAAAAGAGGTCGTGACAATACACAGAGTAACAGTGTCGATCATATCCAACCATGACTGCCGATTTACTTCACGATTTTGGCAGACGCTACAGAAAGCGATGGGCACTCGATTGGATATGAGCACAGCCTAACACCCACAGACAGACGACCAAAGTGAACGAACTTTACAAATGTTGGAAGACATGCTGAGGGCATGTGTAATCGATTTTGGTGGTAGTTAGGACACTCATTTACCATTGATTGACTTCTCTTACAACAACAGCTACCATACCAGCATTGGGTGTGCTTCGTTCAAAGCGTTGTATGGAAGAGAATGCAGATCTCCTGTCTGTTGGGCCGAGATTGGGGAAAATCAGTTAACAGGCCCAAAGATCATTCAAGAAACAATCGACAAGATTTTCCAAATCAAAGACAGACTACAAGCTACTAGAGATCGCCAAAAGAGCTATGCCGACAACCGTCGGAAGCCTCTAGAATTTGACATTGGAGATCATGTTTTACTCAAAGTCTCTCCTTGGAAGGGAATCATTCGATTTGGAAAGAAAGGGAAGTTAGCCCCATGATACGTAGGACCATTTGAGATTACAAAAAGAATTGGTCTAGTGGCTTACCGATTAAGGTTACCATAAGAACTCAGCGGCATACATGATACTTTCCACGTGTCGAACCTCAAGAAGTGTTTGGCTGACGAATCACTTCACGTACCGATTGAGGACATCAAGATTGACGAAAAGCTTCATTTTGTTGAGGAACCCATTGAGATCATGGATCGAAAGGTTAAGCAATTAAAGCGTAGTAGGATACCAATTGTTCACGTGAGATGGAATTCAAAACGAGGGCCAGAGTTTACATGGGAATGGGAAGATCATATGAAACTTAGATATCCACATCTATTCGAGGATGACACTCTTGGACCTAACTCTAGCTGAATTTCAGGACAAAATTCTCTCAACTGGGGGCGACTGTGACATTCGTCACCACAAGGTCCGTCAATTAACGTGATTATCCGTTAACTTTTCCTTGATCGTTCATTCCTCATCTTTATTAACTCCTTGTGTGGATATCCTACTTGCTTTATTATCTTTGTGCTTATGTTTCCTTCGTGAACGTGTGCTATGCTTAAAACTTTTACAAATTTCATCGTTATTATCACTAAATATATCGTTTTTATATAATAATATTATTATTGATTAAGCCATTTTTAAGTACAAATTACCATTTATTACACTTCCGTCATTAATATAACAAACACTTTTAAAGTCGTTTTCAACCGAAACAAACTTTGGGAACTCGGGGGCTAAGTGCAGGGACTAAAATTGACATTTTGCAAACTTGGGATGGGTATAAAAACCCCCATTTCCAAAACATTCTTCATCTTCTTCACTTCTTCTTCATTTTTCTTCTTCACTCTAAAACTTCTTCTTTGCACTAAAACCGCCCCGCTTTGTCTTGTTTTCGTCATCTAGACTTCATCAACAACCTAGTCTACTCCACCCTTGCAGGTAGACAACCTTGGTTGTCCCTTTCTTGCTTGTATTACTGCTTCCATTTCTAGGGTTTCGGGTGTTCGGGTTCAACCCGAACACAAGAGGTCGTGTGGGTGCATGTGATGTCTTTCTTAGTGTGCTTCTTGTTTGTATATGTTTGTTGTGTGTTTCTAGAAGTCCTTGTGGTGTAAACCCGTGCATGGAGCAGCCGGAGGCGGCTATGCACTTTTGCAGTCGCGATTCTGCTGTTTGGGCGACTGGTCAATCATCCGACTGAGCCGTGCGACTGGGTGAGTCGTGCGACTGTGTATGTGTGCGATTGAGTCATGCGGATGAGTGATGCGTGCGACTGAGTCATGCGGATGAGTGATGCGTGCGATTGAGTTAATGTGGATGAATGTGTGCGATATTGCATGTACACACAACTGAATGCTAGTCACACGAATGAAGGTTCAATCGTACGAATGAAGCTGATTCGTATGAATGAAGGTTGATTCATGCGTATGGAGGTTGAGTCGTGCGATTGGGTGTTGTGTGGTACGACTGAATGCCAGTCGTGCGAATGAAGGTTCAATCGTACGAATGAAGCTGATTCGTACGAATGAGGGTTGATTCGTGCCAATGGAGTGTTGAGTCGAGCGTCTGGTCCTGTCGTGTGATTGAAGGTGCTGTGAGTGTGAATTTCCTTCTTGAATATCATGTGATGATAAGGTAACATTAACACAATTGTCATTGCTCGACCACAATGATTAAAGTCAACGCTATCAAGGCTATAATACTATTCCAAATCAAATCAACCTAACATTTTACAAATTATCAATAACCGATTTGTGACTACTAATATTTTACAAATATTTCTCTTATAACAATGGATCATTTACACAATACCACCGTAATGGCGACGGTTTCTAGTACTTTGATCTAAATAAGATCTAATACGTGTGTCAGCTTGTGTGTGTTACGCGTGACCGAAACGATACAACCCGAACCGACTGAATGTTATTATTTACTTCATACATATCATTAATGGTTAACGATAACTGTCAATAGTTGTTTGACCGTTCCTTGCATACAATACTTGGGAAACTTTGATCATTCATACTTACCACTTAACAAGTGAGTTTCGTGGCCCCTTTTCATGCTTATACAACTTTTCAATCATTTACAAACATGGGGGAAAAGTATGCTCACCCGTTTTCTATGCTGTACAACTTATATACAATTTACATACCTGGAATCAACGTGATATTGTTTTGTGAGTACTTATCTAATACATGCTTGGGTCTACTGTGTGGTTCTTTCTTTACAACCATTTAATTCCAGTATGGGAACCGACAGATAGGTATTGGTTGTACTACTGGTTGACACCCCCACCCTCGTTTGTTGGTATACTAGTTAGTACCAACAATCGCCATAAATGAGCCTTGCATGAATATATTTCGACCAGATTCTGTGTGTACGTCGTTAGGTTTGGTTGTAAAGCTCACGTCATATGATTTTGCTTACAGATAATTGTATTCACGTTATTACACCACAACTATTATACAGCATCAATTACTTATATACACTTTAAACCTGTGAGCTTACCAACAATTTTGTTGACCATTTTGAGCATATCTTTTCAGGTGATCATACAATGTAACTTGTTCCCGGGTTGTGGGAATTACATACAATGTTGTCATCTTTGTTTATGTGAATCTGGTATCATGTTATGCTTATGGCTATGTTGTCGTGAATATTGACTAAACACGACACAAGTCCCCTTGTTGTCGGGTGTCGTCATGACACACTCGTCATCATTTATTATATTGCATCTCTATCTCTTACCATGTGTTATGACGATCCCGTCTCGTTACATCCCCTTGCTTCCGCTTTCAGCGGGGGTGTGACAGACTGGTATCAGAGCCATTGGTTATAGAGAATTAGGAAATTCACTTGGCCTAGACTATAACCTAGGAACCTTCATATAGATTTGCATGCTAGGGTTGTGTGCATTTTATATCTCATGTATGTGTTCCTCTTTACTTGATTCGTTTATCTCTCTGTTTCGTGATCTTTTCACCCTGTGAGAGAGCCCTTGTGCTCACTCTTTTTGGGATGCTTATATTGGATCTTCCGTTCCCTCTACGCGCCGAGTTGGTTTATCAAACCTGGGTATAAAACCTGAAGAGATCTCCACAGATCATGCTATTACGCTTATTGCATTACATCACAAAAGTATTATAAAAATAACACATTGTTACCAGATTACAAAATACTTATTGCATTACATCACAAAAGCATTATAAAAATGGATTCCATCCAAAAAGAGCCAAGTAGCTGCCCCGTGCCATCCTTAGCAATGCTCACCTGCCAACTGGAAACACATAAAAGTCAGCGTTGCTAAGTGAGTTCTAATTTTAAGTAAAACATACTTTACTTTCATTCAAAACCGTTCTTTACTTTATTTCAAATCATACTATACCGTCATACATGATCACATATTGTTGGAGCTGTAAAAAATAGTCAATATTATAAACACAGTGAAAGTCATCAAAAGTCAACGTCACGATCAAAGTCAACAAAAGTCAAACCCGACACGTTCCAAACGAGAAACCGAGATGAGACGTTGAAGATTTAGATGACTAGGAGTTATATTGTAATAAATATATTCTGTGTGAACAAAATATATTTCATCTTGTTTTTAGTCATTTTTATGCTTAATATATTATTTTGTATTAATTAGCCTAAGCCTAGGGAGTTAAGTGCAATTAGTGAATATTAGTCTAGACTATAAATAGGTTAATTGTCATTAGTATTGTTAATGGTTGAATGACCAATAGATTGAGTGATTATTTGTAAACACATATTTTGCAATCTAATTGAAGATCAAAGGGGTTTTGATTGTAATTATCATATTTTGATCTTTAATCTTCATGATTTAATTCAAGTGTGTTTATCCTGGAGTTATAATTTGGTATCAGAGCCATTTTAGATCAAGTTCACTGAAGATTTGAAGATTTTTAGAGAGAGAAGTTGAGGTTTTGGTTATTTTTGGTCAATATCAAGTTTTCATCAATTTTAGAACAAATTCGTGTGTATTTGATATGGAATTTGCTTGAATTTTGTTGGTTGTTGGTTGGGGAAGCTCTTTTAATCATCAAATCTCAAATCCATTTAGTTTTTGATGATTTCAGGTTGATTTCTTGTTGAAAAAGCTTTTAAGCTTCGTTCAGTGAAATTATCAGTTCATCCAGTGAAACTACGAGTTCTTCCAGCGAAACTACATGGGTTATCCTCATTGAAGTTGTTTTATGCTATCCTGCGAAACTAGTTTCATTGAACAAAAGTTCAACAGTGCTTATGGGTGATTACAAGCGAAATTGCTGCCGAAAGTATCATTGAACGAAAGTTCAAGCTTGTTTCATGCAAATTTGTCAGCAAAACTAAGCTGTTTTAGGCATTTGGCTAGCAAAACTGCTATCGAAATTTCTAGTGAAACTACTGTCGGCTCAGCGAAACTAGAGTTCACAGCAAAACTAGCTCTGCGAAACTATAATTTCTGCAAAACTTTCATTTCTTCAGCTTGACCCCAGTTGCTAAGATTATCTAGCGTGACATTTAAAAATAATATTTTTCTCGGGGAGAATTATTTTACAAGTTTTGGGAAAAATATTTTAGGGACGTTAAATTGTTCACAAATTTGAATAAAATGTCATATTTAGAAGACTTTAAATCAGATAATCTCACAATGGCACAAAGCTGGTTTGATTCTTTTGCAACAATGAAGAAAGAAAAATTGACAGATTTGATTGATCGATTCTTAAAGGTGGCAAATAATCTAAAGAAGCATGTTCCAGATCTCAGTAATCATGAACAAATACAAAAGTTTCTTGGCTCTTTTCCATCTACATGGAATCATCAAGTTAAAATGCTAAAGCAAGAAAGAGGTTATGTCGACACAAAACTTATGGATATGATCAACATACTAAAATCTCTCGAGCTGGATATCCAAAGAAATGAATTTCAACAAGTTGTGTTCCCACATCAAACTCACGCGCTTAATACTGATCTTGTTTCTTCTAAAACAAGCATACTTGATTACAAAACAGAGATGATTGAAGAGTTGAAGTTATTGAGGACTGATTCGAATTTAAATTTTGAATTTAGAGAAACTATTGAAGAGAACTATGAAACTTTGAGAGTTGACAATGACAGTAACCCGGAGTCTGTGAGAACTGTTGATGATAAGGCTAGAAAAGCTGATAATAGAAAGAATGAATATGAGACTGACGAGATGCTGAAGGTAACAGAAGAGGAACAACAAAAAATCACAAGGGTTTGCAACTGTGAAAAGAGCTTAGCTGCAGAACGAACTATCATGGGTCTTCCTTATGAGACTGTTCAGTATATGTGTTCTTCATCTTGCAAAATCAGATTATTTGGGATTTATAAGGCCAACAGATTGTTACTAGAAAATGAAAAGGAATTAAAAATAATCAATCAGGAATTAAAGAAAAATTAAATTGCTTTTTCAAGGAAACTTAATGAAGCATTGGCTGAAAATGATCTTTTAAGAAGAACCATTTTGGAGCGTAATGTTGAAATTAATATTTTGAGAGAAAGGGATGTTTTAGCTCAATTTGAAACAACTCAGCTTCAAACAAAGCTTGCTAAATGGACCCTTTCACACATGAAAAAAGATGAGCTTATTGCTAAACAACAAGGGGTGCGGGTAAAACATGAGATTAGATATAAATCTGATGGTGAAACTGTATTTAGTTCAGTTCCACCTCCTTCTACTTTATGTTATTCACCAATCCCCAGACCTCATTCAACAAATGATTTGATTGAAGGTGCAGAAATTAATCATTTAAATACAAGTTTAAGCAGTGTTAATCTTAAAGAGGTTAGAGATGTGCAGGATTCTCCTGTAGGTTTGGGATTCCTCAAGCGAGGGTCTGATAAGAAGATTAATGATGATTCCACTTCTGATGCTCCAACACCAATATCAGTTTCTTCTCCAACTTTCTTCAACAAATTCAAATCAGGTAACATTCCTGCGTTTGTTCCCATAAGGTTTGTCAAAGAATGAACGGTTGTTGAATCAAAAGCGAAGCCGACACAATAGGATATGTCA
This sequence comes from Flaveria trinervia, assembly GCA_025506515.1. Lineage (NCBI taxonomy): Eukaryota > Viridiplantae > Streptophyta > Magnoliopsida > Asterales > Asteraceae > Flaveria > Flaveria trinervia. The sequence continues at coordinate 28,324,653 of CM046443.1, forward strand.
ATCAAGATCTGTTGGAGAAAGATCATACGAGACTGGACAAGCTCAGATGATGAATCAAACACAGTGGAAAGTGTTAGTTCGTCAAAGATCAAGATATCACCTGACATTGTTAAGTCTCAAGTGTTTCCAAAAGATGAAATGTAACACCCGGTTTTCTTTTAAAAGAAAGATAAGAAATGAAGAATAAAAGTAGGAAATTTAATTTAACCCAAGTTGAAGGGTTAAAAGTGTCAAAAGGACAAAAAGAATAAAAGTTGGTACAAAAGCAACATGGCCACCCGTACCATGTTACTTTTCACCTTTTGCAATCGGATTAGAGATTGAGGGAGCAGAGAACCTACGGGTTAGAAGAACAAGAAATAGAAAAGGTTGAATTCATGGGTTTTAAGTGTTTATGATGGGTTTTGTCTCAGTTATGTGCTTATGTGTTTGTGTGTGTGATCGTGTGGGTGTGTTTAGTGGGTTTCTAAGTGTTTGAACTCATTTGCATACGGGTTAGAAGGAAGATACACCCAAAGTTGCACCAGGTGAGTTTCTAGACCTCGGGTTTACTTGTTTTAAACTCTTCTTGGGGCTGAAAATGTATTAAAATAGTTTTTTTATTATGATTATGTATGTATACCCATATGTATTATGCATGTTTGATGATGATTCTTAATGCTTAGTTTTATGCATGATTATGATTTTTTTATGATTGTTCCTTATTATTATTATTACTATTAGTGTATGACTTTACGTGGTGTGTTTATTATCATAACATAAAGTATTACTAATAATAATAAAGCAAAAGAGCAATGAAGAAGAGAAGCGGAACTTAAAAAAATGTTAACAAATCTTGCAAGCTTATAGGAGGTGCACGACCATGTTGTCGTTAGCTCAACTATGATGCGGGTTAGCTACCCTATGATGCACACGGGGCCAGTCAATTGAGATTGGCGGACCTTTGTAGCGTACCCTAGGTGACTGGGTCGGTCTTGTATACAGTAATCAGAGCCCATTGAGATTCCAGAGGGCCCATCACCAGTTTCCCCTGCGCATATAGTTTAGGGTATCGCTCATTGGTCCATATAAACAGTGAAAGATAAAGATAAAAGAGTACAAAATAAACAAGGCATACAGTAAAGAGAAGAAGCATTATCTGGTTGTATAGTTAATGCGTGCTCACGTATAAAGAGATGAAATTTCACAGAAAGAGTATTTTCATATGTATACCTTACAAAAAGCATTTTATTACTTTCAAAACTAGAACTCACTCGGCAACGCTGACTTTTATACATTTTTAGTTGGCAGGTAAACATTGTTGAGGATGGCATGAGGGTGAAGCTACTCGACAGGTAAAGACTGGCATCCATTCATACTTGTTATTGTTGTGTTTTGTAATGCAATTAAAAAAATTCTTTGTATTCGGTAAAACAATAGTGTATTGCTTAACAACAGTGATTTTAATGAAATGAATGGTTTTTGTTAAAATAATTCCGCCGCTTAAGCTTGTAAATTTTTAATGTTTATGTATTTAATGCTGTGAATGACCAACTGTGAGGTCTCCGGGAACGGGGCCTTACAAGTTGGTATCAGAGCCAAAGTTTAAGAGAATTGGGTTAAATGTTTTTTTACAACCTAAACTTAAACTGAAAATGGGACAACTGGAGGGATGTCAGCCCGAGGAGCTATGTGCCATCAGGTATGTCTTTTCTTGATGTTTAATCGGTGTTATGTGCGCATGCTATTTGATTTATGTGCTCTTAGTAGATTTAGATACTGATTAAGTCAGGATAAGAAATGCTTGGGGTATGAAAAGTAAAGTAAGTGGCTAACCACAACTGGCCACTGTAATTAGGGACTTACTATAATTGACATAAACTGAGTTATTACCTTGAATGACCATGTTGGTGTTTGAATCTTATAGTGTGTTAGAGAATGACTGGACAGAAATATTCCAAGACTCCTAGAGGTAGAGGCCATCTACGTGTGACTAGGAGTAGTGCTAAGGCTCCTGAGACGACCCATGAGAACCCTGAGGTTCATGGCCGGAGCGAAGAGAATGAGAATGCTAGCTTGAATGCCTCAGCTAGGGAGGCGATTGCTGATGAAGTACACCAGGTCATGCAGACAGTCTTACCGTCTGTGGTGACTAAAGTCATCAGGGTTGTGAGAAGCGAGGAGAGGAAGGAAAAAGAGACTAGAAAGGGATCAACGGCAAGGGAAGCAAAGGGGAGGAGGAACAACTGGAGCCTGAGACTGTGTTGTCCGATGAGGAAGAGGATGATGTAGTGGGGGTAGCGACCAGAGGGTGCAGTTATGGGGCGTTCCAAAGGTGTAAGCCCCGACTTTCGATGGCAATGGCAATGTTGCTGCCGCTCACTACTGGGTGAGGGAGATGGAGGCAGTCTTGGAGATCAGTGAGTGTGGCGAGGACCAGAAGATGAAGTTCGCAACTCACTCTTTCGTTGATTCAGCGCTGTGTTGGTGGGACAATATTATCCAAGCTGAGGGTGTTAGGGCCATCGGAGAATGCGATGGAAAGAGTTGAAGAAGCTGGTGATCGAGGAATTTTGTCCTCACCGGGAACTCGACAAAATTGAGAGGGAGTTCTTGCAGCTCGAGGCGGGAACCATGACCCACCAACAGTATACCACTAAGTTCAATGAGATGGCAAGGCTAGTGCCGGATCAGGTGACGCCGGTGTCTTGAAAGATCAAGCGATACATCCAAGGGTTGCCTACTGATATTCGCGGGCACTTGATCACTGCCAGACCGAGCGTTTTTAGGTCGCCAGTGGATTTGGCTGGGAGGTTGTATGATGAGCGGGAGGAAACTATGGTGGAGGTGAAGAAGATGAGTGGGGATGGTAAGAACTGGAATGGGAAGAGGTTTGGACGTGCTGGTTTCACTCCAAACAACAAGAAGACGAAGGCGGACGACCGTGGGGTTCGTCAAGATCAGGGTTGAAAAGGTGTGGTCGGTGTGAAAGGGAGCATACCGGCAAGTGTAGGATGGGAATGAATGTATGCTTCAGGTGTGGCAAGCCTGGCCACATCACTAAAGACTGTAGGGCGCTGAAGTGCTATAACTGTGGCTGGGAGGGCCACGCGACCAAAGACTGTAAGAAGCCGAGGGCGGAGAGCTCTAGAGCGAAGAAGAAGCCGGAGGAAGGATGGCACAGGGCAAGTGCTAGAGCTTACACCATGACCCTGTAGGAACCCAGAGCTGATCCCGATGTCATGTCAAGTATGTTTCTAGTAAACCAAACTTGTGCCTCTGTATTGTTTGATTCCGTGCTAGTAGGAGTTTTATTTCCACTACTTTTTGTGCTAAGTTGCCTATTAGTAGTAGAAATATCAGTGAACCATTCGATGTAGAAACCTCTATTGGTAAGTCCACTAGAATTACTGATATGATATAGGACTATGCTATAGAACTAGAAGTTCATAGGTTTGCTGCTAGGTTACACGTGATGCCCCTAGGTGGATTTGATGTAGTACTAGGGATGGACTGGTTAGCAACCTATGAAGCAAACATCATATGTTGCAAGAAGATGATTCGATTAGTTGCGCTCAATGGGAGTTTGGTTACGATTTATGGAGATCGCGTTACTACGATCCCGAAGGTGATTTCGATGGCGGTGGCGGGGAAGTGCATGAAACGTGGATGTAGTGCCTACTTGGCATACGTAAAAGATGTGGATGCGTCGGTACCGCAATTATCTGAGGTACCAGTGGTGTGCAACTTTCCGGACGTATTCCCGGAAGACTTACCCGGCGTGCCACCGGATCGCGAGATTGAGTTCCAAATTGATTTGATACCCGTTGCCAAAGCACCATATCGATTAGCGACTGAGATGAAGGAACTCATGAGCCAATTGCAGGAGTTAACGGATAAGGGATTCATTCGACCGAGTATCTCTCCGTGGGGTGCTCCAGTATTGTTTGTAAAGAAAAAGGATGGAAGTATGCGAATGTGCATTGACTATCGAGAGCTGAACAAGATGACGCTGAAGAATCGGTACCCGTTACCAAGGATTGATGACTTGTTCGACCAGCTCCAAGGTGCCAGTTGGTTCTCGAGGATAGATCTACGATCTAGCTACCATCAATTGAAGGTGAAGGAACAAGACATTCCTAAGACAGCTTTCCATACGCGTTATGGACACTATGAGTTCCTCGTTATGTCTTTTGGTCTAACTAACATGCTAGCTGCATTTATGGATTTGATGAATCGAGTGTGCCGGCCAATGTTGGATAGATTAGTGATTGTGTTCATTGATGATATCCTGATCTACTCGAAGGGCGAAGAAGAGCATGCCGGTCACATTCGGGAGGTGTTGGAGACATTAAGAAGGGAGAAGTTGTATGCCAAATTCTCCAAGTGCATGTTCTGGTTGGACGAAGTTCAATTCTTAGGTCACGTGGTAAATCCCGAGGGGATTATGGTGGACCCCGCAAAGGTGGAGGCAGTGATGCAATGGAAGTCTCTAAAGATGCCATCCGAGATTCGTAGTTTCTTGGGGTTGGTGGGATATTATCAAAGGTTCATCTAGGACTTCTCCAAGATAGCCTCCCCGTTGACTAAGCTGACCCGTGAGGATGTGACGTTTATATGGGGTCAAGAGCAAGAAAGGGCTTTTGAGGAGTTGAAGGCAAGACTGACCCAAGCCCCTGTCTTGTCAATACCTGAAGGAAGCGAGGATTTGGTGGTCTATTCAGATGCTTCCTACTCGGGGTTGGGTTGCGTGTTGATGCAGCGAGGTAAGGTGATAGCGTACGCATCCCGACAATTGAAACTGCTGAGGCTAGCTATCCTACTCATGACTTGGAGTTAGCGGAGGTGGTCTTTACATTAAAGATTTGGAGACACTATTTATACGGGACAAAGTGCACTATCTTTACTGACCATAAAAGCTTGAAGTACTTCTTCGAGCAAAAAGATTTGAACATAAGACAGAGACGATGGTTGGAGCTTATAAAGGATTATGACTGCGAGATTCATTACCATCCGGGTAAGGCCAATGTAGTGGCAGACGCCCTTAGTCGAAAGGAGAGACCCGAGCCGATTCGGGTGAAGGCATAATAGTTGATTATGACTCCAGATGTAATGACACTGGTGAAAGAATTTCAAGGAGAAGCGTTGAAAGAGGACCATCTTAACTCTGAAAGGATGAGAGGTCTAGTTGCAGAGTTGGGAGAAAACACTCTCGGTGTCAAAACCCAGTACGGACGAATGTGGATTCCTTGCTATGGGGACTTGCGAGGAAAGATCTTGAATGAAGCTCACAAGACTTGATATTCCATTCATCCCGGTGCTACTAAAATGTACCAGATTTGAAGAAGGATTATTGGTGGTCGGGCATGAAACGCGACGTGGTTGAATACGTTAGTAAGTGCCTTACTTACTTACAAGTAAAGGCAGAACATCAGAAACCCTACGTGAAGATCCAACCATTGGACATACCCGAGTGGAATGGGAGCACATCACCATGGACTTCATTACTAAGCTACCTCGTACGGCGAAGGGATGCGACACCATCTGGGTGATTGTTGATCGTCTAACCAAGAGTGCTCACTTCCTACCGATCCGCGAGACGTACTCATCCGAAAGATTGGCAGATATGTTCATCAAGGAGATTGTAGCTCGTCATGGCGTGCTAGTGTCTATTGTGTCAGATCGTGACACCCGATTCATGTCGAAGTTTTGGAGGAGATTCAATGATGCGATGGGGACGAGGCTACACATAGCACAGCATATCATCCTCAAACAGATGGTCAATCCGAGAGGACGATACAGACACTTGAAAATATGCGCTGAGCATGTGTGATCGATTTTGGAGGAAGCTGGGATGATCACTTACCGTTAGCAGAATTCTCGTACAACAACAGTTATCATGCTAGTATTGGCATGCCACTGTATGAGATGCTATACGATAGAAGATGTAGAACGCCCGTATGTTGGGGAGACATTAGGCAGAAAGAGTTGGGAGGTGTCGAGGTGATCGAGGCTACGACTGAGAAGTTAGAAAAGATTAAGGCCTACATGAAATCGGCCAAAGATAGACAAAAGATGTATGCTGACAAGAGGCGAAGGCCGATAAAATTCAAGGTGGGCGACCTACTTATGCTAAAGGTCTCACCCTGGAAGGGGATCATCGATTCAAGAAACGAGGTAAGCTAAGCCCGAAATACATAGGACCTTTCCGAATCATCGCACGAGTAGGGGAGGTGCCTATCGACTTGAATTACCAGATAAGTTAAGTGGAATCTATCCCACATTCCATGTATCTCATTTGAGGAAGTGCTTAGCTGATGAAGACATGGTTGTACCACTGGAAGACATCAAAGTAGATGAACGACTCATTATCTAGAGAAACCGATGGCAATCATCGATCGTAAAGAGAAGAGGTTGAGGAAGAAAGTGGTTCCCCTTGTGCGTGTGCAGTGGAAGCACAGAAAGGGATCCGAATCTACATGGGAGACTGAGGAGGAGATGAGGCAGCATTACCCTTATCTGTTTAAGGAATAACAGGTTTCGGGGATGAAAGCTAAATAAGGGGGGTGGACTTGTAACAACCGGTTATTCTTTTAAAAGAAAGATAAGAAATTAAGAATAAAACTAGGAAATGCAATTTAACCCAAGTTGAAAGGTTAAAGTGTCAAAAGGACAAAAAGAATAAAAGTTGGTACAAAAGCAACATGACCGCCCACACCATGTTACTTTTCACCTTTTGCAATCGGATTAGAGAGAGGGAGCAGAGAACCTACGGGTTGAAGAAGAAGAAAAAGAAGAGGCTGAATTCAAGGTAAGAATTCATGGGTTTTAAGTGTTTATGATGGGTTTTGTCTTGGTTATGTGCTTATGTGTTTGTGTGTGTGTTCGTGTGGGTGTGTTTGGTGGGTTTCTAGGTGTTTGAACTCATTTTCATACGGGTTAGAAGGAAGATACACCCAAGTTGCACCAAGTGAGTTTCTAGACCCCGGTTTTACTTGTTTTAAACTCTTCTTGGGGCTGAAAATGTATTAAAACAGTTTTTTATTATGATTATGTATGTATACCTGTATGTATTATGCATGTTTGATGATGATTCTTTGATGCTTATAGTTGTTCATGTTTAAAATAGCTTTAGTACGCTTGGAGATGATTAGTATGATGTTTGGGATTGAAAGTACCTTAGAAGCATGTTAAGCAGCAGGTTCATGCATCTAAATAAGGCTCATGCACCCAAAGTTATCTCAAAAATATTCTAAGTGGGACCATGCGCCCAAATAGTACCCTCATGCGCCTAAAATATTAGCCAGACGACTAAGTATAGGGCCATGCACCCCAATAGTGTTCATGCGACCGACTGGTCCATATGTCTGAATAGCCCATGCACCTGAATGGCTCATGCATCTAAGTGTTAATTTTTTTAAGTGTTAGCTGATGCGCCTGCACAGTGATGAAGCGCCCAAACAGGGCTCATGCACCCAAATAGTATTGGTGCGCCTAAACACTTAGAATTTATTATGAAATTTTTGGGAGTCTGTGCTATTAGGGTTTTAACCAAGGTTTGACTAGGGCTTATTAATGCTTAGTTTTATGCATGATTATGAATGTTTTATGATTGTTCCGTATTATTATTATTACTATTAGTGTACGACTTTACGTGGTGTGTTTATTATCATAACATAAAGTATTACTAATAATGATAAAGCGAAAGAGCAATGAAGAAGAGAAGTGGAACTTAAATAAAATGTTAACAAATCTTGCAAGCTTATAGGAGTTGCACTACCATGTTGTTGTTAGCTCAACTGTGATGCGGGTTAGCTACCCTATGATGCACACGGGGCCAGTCAATTGAGATTGGCGGACCTTTGCAGCGTACCTTAGGTGACTGGGCCGGCCTTGTATACAGTAATCAGAGCCCATTGAAGTACCAGAGGGCCCATCACCAGTTTTCCCCGCGTATATAGTTTAGGGTATCGCTCATTGGTCCATATAGACAGTGAAATATAAAGATAAAAGAGTACAGAATAAACAAGGCATACAGTAAAGAGAAGAAGCATTATCTGGTTGTTTAGTTAATGTGTGCTCACGTATAAAGAGATGAAATCTCACAGAACGAGTATTTTCAAATGTATACCTTACAGAAAGTATTTTATTACTTTTAAAACTAGAACTCAATCAGCAATGCTGACTTTTATACATTTTCAGTTGGCAGGTAAACATTGTTGAGGATGGCACAAGGGTGAAGCTACTTGGCAGAAAAAGTCTGACATCCATTTATACTTGTTATTGTTGTTGTTTTGTAATGCAATTAAACAATTCTTTGTATTCGGTTAAACAATAGTGTATTGCTCAACAACAGTGTTTTTAATGAAATGAATGGTTTTTGTTAAAATAATTCCGCCGCTTAAGCTTGTAAATTTATAATGTTTAATGTATTTAATGCTGTGAATGACCAACTGTGAGGTCTCTGGAATGGGGCCTTACATGAATCAAGACCAATACGGATCTCTTCTCCAATTACAAAACAACCCAGTCAATCAGTGAAGATCTCATTCACTGTTCAGCACAACAAACACCAAAACAAGCAAGAATCTGCTACAAGCTCAAAGCAATTCTCATCCCCACCTGCACAACACGGGTCAGTCAAGCATCAAAAGCCTTCAAGGATTGTTTTGAGTGTGGAAAAGAAGGTTATATGGTAAAGAAGTGCCCTTAAAGACTTGCTTCGGATGGCAAGGGCAAAACGAATTGCTTCTCTAGCTGTAAGTCTACAAAGAATGTTCCAGATGGTAAAGGCAACACGGATTGCTTCTCTGGATCAAGAGGTAAAAAGCACACATCTTTGAATGGTTGGATGAAAAACCCTCCATCCAAACCTTTGCATATGAAGCTGATTTCATATGATTTAAATATGAAAATGACCAAAGGTTTAAACTCAAATTTTTTCCTTCCGGTCTTAAACAGAAAATGATTTCCAAATTAATTTCAAATCCAAACTAATTGAACCGAAACAAATTTGGCAAATTAAAAAGAAGGATACAGATATCCTCGATTGTTTAAATGGTTGTGTGAAGAAGCAGGTTACTTATATTGATGAAAAAGGAACTCTCGGGACTATGATGGCCTGGGTTCCCCTTTCAAACTAATCTGTTAATGAGTGCAGGAACAATTCAGGAGGACTGTTAGTAATCCGGTTTACTGACAGGAATTGTTCCTAATTCAAATTTGAGGCGGAACAAACAGGTTAAGGTCATGGTATTATATCCACAATCTGGATTTTTATATGCATTATCACAGTTCTCACTTCACAATCACCGTATATTTCTTGATAATTCATTTCTTATGTTGATAATTAGTGTAGTTTGGAAGGCCTTCTTCGATAAATTTTTATTTTTGTACAGTTTAAAAAAATATTACAAAATTAAAAAAATAAAAAATAAGAAAATAAAAAATATATAAAAAATTAAGTTTGAAAAAACAAAAATTTAGGAGGAGAGTATAAGTAAATAAAAATGAAAAGAGAACTAGGAACGTGATTCGAGATGATTGAGAAATGATTGTATATCTTCTTCAAATGCTTGTTCTTGTATGACTTGCACTTTAAAATAAGAGATAATAGTAACTAATGTTGTTATCTTATTAACATATTATTTTTAAGCACAAATAATAGAACAACAAACAGTTTCTTTAATGATATGCTTGGTAGACTCAACCTGAAGAATAAAGTAGACAACAGTATAATGATTCAAATTAAAATATATGCTTAAGGACGTCTGGATTTACACAATCATTTTGGCCTGCACAAAAACTGAGTCCCAACAAAAATTGGATTGAGAATTGATCTTTCACCCATCATGACACAAATCATTTAATCCATGTCTTTGAGCCATGATTGATGTATTTATGTGTCTTGTGTTTGTGCTAATCTCCTTTGTTGTATGGTAGTACTGACCTGGAGTGATGATCTCCTTTGCTTTACAATAGTACTGACCTGGAGCTCTCATCGGCACATGATTAAATGGTCATCTCCTTTGTTATATGTGAGTATAGACTTGGAGCTCTTACCATTTTGGTCTAAGTTGTGTCAAATCATCTAAACGATGAATTCATCATAGAATTCAATATTCTGTTGATAATCACTTACACACTAATGCACAAGCCTTGCTCTTTAAAGATCGTAACAAAATTCAAGAAATCCTGAGTTTGGGTGAGGGTTTTTGCCAAATGATTGTGGGGTCCTAGCATTCTAAAGTATTTAATCAAACCTTAACGAATGATTTGCTGCTTGTTGAAAAAGATAGGGCATGGGTTTAAGTGGACAAACATATCAACAATCATCATTGATCTGTTTGAGAATTTCAAAATCATTCAAAGACTATGATTAGATTAAGTAATCAGTGTCACTCATTGCTTGTCGATGTTTAAATCATCTTTTGTGCTAAAAATATCTTGAGGATATGATCTCACGATCGATTCAGTTCTCGGTTATAAAAAATTTAATAATTGATAAAAAAATGTTATATTAATTATATATAATAAAAAAATAAAAAAAAATTATAACAAAATTTCATTTCAATTTCTTTTAGGTCTTCCATATTATGCTGTTACAATTTTATCATTTTTGATGCATTTCACAAAAATTACGTACAAACGAACACGGGTTTGTTTGTTTTTCACACACAGATAAACACGGATTTATTTTTCAAAATGAATAATCTAATTAGAAATGTCGAGATTGTGTTTGAGAATGTGTTTTAGATTTTTGCTTTAAGTGATGCCCGATCATCAGTTGAGCAGTGTACCTGATCAGAGAACCTGTTCCTCAAGTTTACAAAAGATACCAAGCTAGAAATCCTCCTCCTATATCTTCTGAAGCACTTAAGATTAGAGATTTGGGAAAGTTGTTTCAATATCCTTGTAAAGCTTGCACTAGAAAAGGGGGAGCATATAAATAGAGGGAGCTTATGAGATGAATAATCTTTCTAATCAAATTCGGAAAGCTTCAATTTGAAGATCTTACTATTGTTGACTTCTCGGTGCAGATTTATTTTGAAGACGTTGATAATGATAGGCTAAGGCGGAGTATTGTTGCAGCTGTAAAAGATAGTCCATATTATCAACACAATGAAAGTCATCAAAAGTCAACGTATGGTCAAAGTCAACAAAAGTCAATCCCAACACGTTCGAGACGAGGAACCGAGATGAGACGTTGAAGATTTAGATGACTAGGAGTTATATTGTAATAAAAAAAGTTTGGGTGAACAAAAAATATTTTATCTTGTTTTTAGTCATTTTTATGCTTAATATGTATTTTGCATTAATTAGCCTAAGTCTAGGAAGTTAAGTGCAATTAGTGAATATTAGTCTAGACTATAAATAGGTTAATTATTATTAGTGTTGTTAATGGTTGAATGACTAATAGATTGAGGGATTATTTGTAAATACATATTTTGCAATGTAATTGAAAATCAAAGGGGTTTTGATTGTGATTATCATATTTTGATCTATAATCTTCATGATTTGATTCACGTGTGTTTATCCTGGAGTTACACAGTACACATAGATAATAAAAATATCATCTTCTTTACTATTCATCACTTTCTTTCTTTAACTCTTTGTCTTATTATCTCTTTCCGGATTAGTGTCATCAGCTATACCCCAAACATATGCACAAAGCGGGTACTAGGCCGAAGATAATAAATGACTTTCATAACGCACAAATCCTGACACCACCACTGGGGCAAGCAACAAAGATCCCAACTGTATACTACACCTTAAACGTATGCACAAAGCGGGTACTAGGCCGAAGATCATAAATGACTTTCATAACGCACAAAGCCTGGCACCAACACCGAGGTGAGTAACCACTATAAACCATGTATTATATCACTGGTCAGTCACAAGACTGGACCCCTGCCTGTATCCTTAAGGGTTTGCTAAGCCACACACAGTTGAGCTTACGACATTTTAGAGCCATGCACTTCCGTACATTTTGCTTGCAAGCCTTTCTTTACTTTCTCTTTCATTAATGCATGCATTCTATAATTATGTTCCTCTTTTCATTATCTTTCACTTTACGTAACATAATACTTTATTATTTCTTTCACAACTATAACACGTAAAGCCATGGGAAAGATAAACATACATAACACAGAACATAAACATAACCATACAAAACATCACCATGCAAGGCACCATCATACATGCATAACATACATCAAACATACCATCATGCATAAGCATCAATCATACATCATCATACTATGCCCATCACATTATCTTTGACTTCAAAAGTCGACTTACTATGTCCCCGAGAACCTCCCAAGTCAAAGCCTACATTTACATTTTCCCCAAAATCCAAAAATATTTCAAAGTCTTTAGGCGCATGGGCACTATGCAGACGTATGAGCGCTATGCAGGCGTATGGCCTTTCAGACACATGAGGAACACTTAGGCGCATGGGCAACTTTCAAGCACATCAGCACTATTGGGGCGCATGAGCATCACTTAGTCTATTCTGGGCAATTCTAGGCACATGAGCACTATGCAGGCGCATAAGTGCCTAGGCGCATGAGCTATCTAGGCGTATGAACACTTAGTCAATTTCAGCCTATTTCTAGGCACATGAGTACTATACAGGCGCATGAGGTTTTGGGCGCATGGGAACACTTAGGCAGTTATTTTTGTTGGGCGCATGAGTTACTGTTTAGGCGTGTGAGTAGTCTATAATACTCTTAACATCATAATTCAGTCCCCAAACAACACCTATCATGTACTAAGCTTAAATAATACATTCTAAGCCTTAGAAACACAACCATAACAACATCAAACACATACATAGCCCAAAATCAAACCCCACCCGCAACATACGCACATACATACATACGGGTATAAACCCAACTTTTATAAAAAGTTCATACATGCATTTCCAACCCCAAAGCAGTTAAAAACAGGTAAAAAGGGGTTCTAGAACTCACCTTAGCAGCCTCTTCGGGTAAGACTTCCTTCAAACCCCTTTGCTACAAGTTCATGTCACACCCCAACCTTGACGGCGGAAACGTCGAGGAGTGAGAGTTAAGATCGTTCATAGCCACATAACGCTATTAATAATCCAAATATATTTCACACATAAGTTTCATTTGTCACATTACAAATATAAGTCTCAAAGGATATAAAAACATAACGTAAAATGTAACAATTCATTCTAATTTATTTATTAATCTAGGTCCATTCCTAGATGTGCAAGCTTCAGTGTGTAGATATTCAAACTTGGGCATTTCCTGAAACATGTTAAAAATAAGGGTCAACAATAATGTTGGTGAGCATTCTATAGTTTTAAATACATAAGTATATAAAAGATGGCAATTCCAGTCATGAGTTAGTGAATAAAGTGATTAGGGATGTTATGAAAAATGCAACAATCAAACCTCGACAAAAATTTTACAAGTCTTAAATATTAAAAGTATACACGATCAGCTAAGTGTACTTGGATCAACCAAGCAGGCTTGTCTTACCCATAGATCTATGACTTCGCTGGGCTAGCAATAGTTAATGGTTGTACATATAACGCCATAACATGGTAATCACGAAAGTTCAACTAACCACAACTTTTACAAGATGAATTGCCATAGGTTTACAAGTCTCAAATAAGTCTACGAGTGCAATAGTATAAGTTAACATGTTTCACCCCAAAGTGTGAAAATAGGAAAAAAAAAAGGCGTATAGAATACTCACGTGATCAAATAATATATATTTGATGATTAATATGAATAATAACAAGCAACGCTTCAACGTAGACCTTCACAACGCACCTAAAACAAGTATATTTATAAGATTTTTAAGTTAATAATAAAATTAACGTTTTAACGCGAACAAGAGTTTAGGATTTTGGGGTTTTATAAACAATTGGTAAACCCTTATTTATATATTTAGTTCAATAGAGAAACATTATAAAATTTTAAAGGAGAAATAGCCATTGTTAATAATTTGTGCAACAAAAACATATATCTTTAATCAAAGAAAACATAAGACTCAATAATAATTAATAATTCAAATTATTATATAAATCTATTTGCTTGTACAATACTTAGTTATAACTTTTATAATACAATATTAAATTATTTTATAAGGATAAATTTACAGAAAAAATATTTTGTTGATTTTAAAAAAATTAGAAATTTGTAAAAATTATTTTTACATGAAATAGATTTTTTCTAAAATAACATTAAGGCTAAAAAACCCATTTTAAAATAATAAGAGGGTGCCGGATTCGAACCCGGGACCTCTTAATTGAAATGTGGTGAGTGAACCAGTGAACCAGGCTTCGAGCCGCAACTTAAACTCTGTTTTAATAAGCAAAATACAACAACACCGAAATCCCCCAAATCGCACGAACCCTAGTTTGATCATGACCACAATTGAAGATTAAATCGAGGTTGCTATCGATTTAAATCATGAAGCTTTTGTTTCCCACAAGATTTCGAGTATATACATTCATTAATTACCCCATTAAAAATGGATTTGAGAAGAATGCGACAATGAGCAACCCGCGGCTATAGAACAAGTAATCGATGTGTAATAGTTGATGATAATGGAATTAATCTTGTGTGAAGCTTCAACGAGTAACCACGACTTGAAGCCCTCAACAAATTTCCGATTTTGAAGCGCAGAAGGTCGTGTTTGATTAGTTGCAGGTTGCGACTTCGAATGATGATGGATTTTGATGATTTTGTTTGTTTCAGGTGCAATTGAGTGTTGCATTCGATTAAGGATTGATAAACGACCATTTATGCTGAGTTAATTCGATTATTATTACGGTTTAATGATGAAACGACAATCGGGTTTAAGTGTTTCGGTTTTGAACTCGATTCGGCTTGTAACCGATGTTTGAAGACGATTAATTGGTGAGCATAAGTTCGAAACGTTCAAACGAACCGATTGGAATGTTTTGGTACCAAAATTCAGAGGTTTCGGGTGGATTTGGAGATCACCGGCGCCGCGCCGGACCTTGCCGACCGGCGGCCGGAAATACGGGGAAAGAGGGAAAAGAGGGGTTTGGGTTTGGTTAATTTACACCATTAGTCCTTGCGGTTCCAGTTTGTTATTTCGAGCCAAACTTTCTTTTCAATGTTTCAAAATTGACAAAAAGGTCCCTTGAGTTTAAATTAAGTTTAATGTTTAAACATTTTCAAGTTTAGAAATTTTCATTTCATATTACCTTTATTGTTCTTATTATTATTATTATATATTTTATTATTATTATTATTATTAGTAACATAATTATTATTTCCCTTATAATTTGTTATTATTATTATCATTATTATTATAACATAATTATTATTACTCTTATAAATTTAAAAGAGCAATTAAGATAATAATCATAAGCAACTCATAAGTTTCATAAATACACAATTAGCCCATGCAAGAATTTAACAATGCTGATTTTAAATTAACCTAAAATTACAAGATGTTACAGTCTCCCCTACTTAAAAGAATTCTGTCCCGAAATTAAGAATAAGTTAAGAGAACAAATGCGGGTATCTCTCTTTCATATGATCCTCACGCTCCCAAGTGAACTCAGCTCCACGTTTGTTTTCCCAACAAACTTTAACGATAGGTGTGGTAGTTGTTCGGGTCTTCTTCAGGGTGCGATCCATAATCTCAACAGGCTTCTCAACAAAGTGCAATGACTCATCAACTTGAATTTCCTCTAATGGAACATGCAAATTTTCATCAGCCAAGCACTTCCTCAGATTTGAGACATGGAAGACAGGATGAACTCCGCTAAGTTCAGTAGGTAGCTCCAGTTTGTAAGCCACTTTTCCAATCCTTTTCAGAATCTTGAAGGGTCCTACAAAACGTGGAGCTAACTTACCCTTCCTCCCAAAACGTACAACACCCTTCCATGGAGAGACCTTAAGAAGAACCATGTCGTCGACTTGAAACTCCAATGGTTTGCGTCTTTTGTCGGCATAACTCTTTTGGTGACTTCTAGCCACCTCAAGGTTATTTTGAATCTTGGAAACTTTGTCAGTCGTTTCCTGAATAAGTTCCGGACCAGTGATAAGATTTTCCCCAATGTCAGTCCAACAGATTGGAGAATGACATTTACGACCATACAACGCCTCGAATGGTGCCATCTTGATACTTGAGTGATAACTATTGTTATACGAAAATTCCGCGAGCGGTAAATGCGTATCCCAATCACCACCAAAATCAAGAACACAAAGACGTAGCATATCCTCGAGGGTTTGGATTGTTCGTTCAGTTTGACCATCGGTTTGAGGATGGTAAGCCGTACTTAAATCTAATTGAGTTCCCAAGAGTTCTTGCATCGAAGACCAGAAGTGCGAAGTGAAGCGAGCATCTCGATCGGAAATAATGTGCAATGGCACGCCATGACGACTCACAATTTCGTCAACATAGATTCGAGCCAACTTTGAAACCTTGTACGTATCTCGTATAGGTATGAAATGTGCTGTCTTGGTCAAACGGTCAACAATGACCCATATACTATCATGACCACGAGGTGTACGAGGTAACTTGGTTATGAAATCCATGGATATATGTTCCCATTTCCACATAGGGATTTCAGGTTGCTCAAGTAAACCACTTGGTCGTTGATGCTCGGCTTTGACCCTTGCACACGTGTGACACTTAGAAACATAAGACGCGATATCTTTCTTCATTCCAGGCCACCAATATTGACCACGCAAGTCCATGTACATCTTATCGGAGCCAGGATGAATGGAATATCGGGTTTGATGAGCTTCGTTCATAATGAAGTGTCGAAGGTTATCGCGATTCGGGATCCAAAGTCGATTCAAGAAATACCACATGCCATTCGGTTTTGTTTCCAGTTGTGACCGAACATTAGGCATCAAATCTTCATCCTTCCCTTCGTCAGTATGTGCCGCTTGTTGAGCCTCGCGAATGCACAACTCGAGGTCACTATCGATCCTTATGTTTTGGAGCATGATAGTAGCCTCGTTGACATCCACATGAATCTCGGTATCAATTCTCCTAACGTATCAAACCATTGCCTTCGATCTCGAATTTCTCGAAGCGAGACAGTCTTATTGTGAACCTTGCGACTTAGTGCGTCGGCTACAACATTCGCCTTTCCAGGGTGATAGCGAATGTCGCAGTCGTAGTCACTAATCAACTCAATCCATCGTCTTTGTCTCATGTTGAGATCCTTTTAATTGAACACGTGTTGGAGACTCTTATGATCGGTGTAGACTATGCATTGCGTCCCATATAAGTAGTGTCGCCAAATCTTCAATGCAAAAACCACAGCACCAAGTTCAAGATCATGCGTTGTGTAGTTAACTTCATGAACCTTCAATTGTCTCGACGCGTATGCTATAACTTTGCCTCGTTGCATGAGCACACAACCAAGACCTTGATTAGAAGCATCACAATATACAGTAAAGTCGTCGTTTCCATCGGGTAGTGTGAGTATAGGAGCATTACACAACTTGCGTTTCAATGTATCGAAAGCCTCTTCTTGCTCGGGTCTCCATTCAAAAAGTCGATTCTTTTGGGTTAGCGCTGTTAATGGTTTAGCAATCTTCGAGAAATTTGCTATGAACCTACGGTAGTATCCGCTAAACCCAGAAAAGAACGAACCTCAGTTGGGGTTGTGGGAACACACCAATTCTTCACAGCTTCAATTTTAGCAGGATCCACGTGAATTCCTTGGCTATTCACCACATGCCCTAGGAATTGAACTTCCTCCAACCAAAATTCACACTTGGAAAGCTTGGCGTATAATTGCTCCTTCTTCAAAAGTCCAAGTACTTGTCGCAAGTGTGTCTCGTGGTCGACTTTCGTCTTGGAATAAATAAGAATGTCATCAATGAACACGATTACGAATTTATCCAAATACGGTTTACATACTCGATTCATGAGATCCATGAATATGGCAGGAGCATTGGTCAAACCAAAAGGCATAACCATGAACTCGTAGTGTCCATATCGAGTACGAAAAGCGGTCTTTGGAATGTCATCATTGTGAACACGTAGTTGATGATACCCAGAGCGTAGATCGATCTTTGAGAATTGAGTTGCCCCTTGAAGTTGGTCGAAGAGATCATCAATTCGCGGAAGAGGGTATCGGTTTTTGATAGTAAGCTTGTTGAGTTCCCGGTAGTCGATGCACATACGAAATGAACCATCCTTCTTTTTCACGAACAGTACCGGTGCACCCCACGGCGATGAACTAGGGCGAATAAAACCCTTATCGGTCAACTCTTGCAATTGACTAGCTAATTCTTGCATTTCAGACGGTGCAAGACGATAAGGTGATTTAGCCACAGGGTTTGCGCCAGGGATTAAGTCAATCTTGAACTCAACTTCTCGCACGGGAGGTAATCCTTTAAGATCTTTGGGAAAAACTTCGGGAAAGTCTCGCACAACAGGATGTCTTTTAACTCCTTACCCTTGGCTTTCGTATTAACTACATATGCCATGAAAGCCATGTAGTTTTTACTTAAGCACTTGCGGGCCTTGATACAAGACATGAGTTTGAGTCTTTGGGATGATTTCTCCCCAAAGACCTTCAAAGTATCTCCAGTCGGTAACGGAATTCGGATACACTTCTCGAAACATAGAATTTCCGCACGGTGTTTGGCTAACCAATCCATGCCAATGATAACATCAAAGCTTCCCATTGCATAGGAATAAGGTCGACGGAGACTCGTGTTCGTTAAGGCTCAAGGTGCAGTCGCGTATCACGACATCAACGACAATAGATTTTCCATCGGCGACCTCGACTGTGAAAGATCTCTCTAGTTTTGCACGCGGTTTAGAAAGTATAGGTTCGAATTCCAAGGACACGAAACTCCTATCGGCACCCGAATCAAACAACACAGATGCATAATGATTATTTACAAGATACATACCTGTTTGGTAACAACCTATTATTGTTATGATGAACATAGATAGGAAATTTTGCAAAACAAGAAAAGGACTAGAAGAAATTTAACGGCGTACCATTCACCACGTCGTTGTTGGCTTGCGCTTGGTTGGCGTTGATGTTGAAAGCCCTTCCACGAGCCGGTGGCACAGTTCCCGCATTACGAGGACATTGAGGGCGAATATGGCCAGCCTCGCCACAGTTGTAGAAGGTTCGGTTGGTAAGCATGGCAGTGTTATTTGGTGCACGAAGACAGGTAGCCACCAAATGACCATACTTTCCACACAGCGAGCAGACTCGGCATGGAATGTTGCTTGAATGATGGTACTTGCACGTGTTACACATAGGATGTGGACCAGCATAAACTTTAGCCATGGGAGCTTGATTCGCAACCACCATTTGTTTTTGAGGAGCATTAGGGGCGGTCACAGCGTAGTTGCGTGTCGGGGTGAACTTACGCTTCTTGTTTTGAGAAGATGACTCGGCCTTTACCTCCTTTGTTGCCTCAGGTGTCACCTTCGCTATAGCCTTGGAACCCTTTGCCGACATCATGCCAGCTCTTATATGATTCTCGGTGAGCTGTGCAGTAATAGTAATCGCCTCCTCCAAGGTTGTGGGCCTACTACCCACCACCGCATCTTGAATTTGGGGTGGCACCCCCTTGATAAATTTTTCAATGTTACGGGGCACGGTGTCCACCATGTGAGGTAGAAGCATACTCAACTCATGATGTCGGGTGGAATAAGCCAAATGATTCCCACCATCTTGTTTGAGATTCCAGAATTCCTCCTCTAGCTTTTGTAACTTGCTCCTTGGACAAAACTTTTGAATCATAACCTCCTTGAACTCCTCCCAGGACAAGGCCAAAGCAACCTCAGTTCCACGGTTTCTCTTCTCACTATTCCACCATGTGAGTGCTCGTTGTTGAAGAACACTTGTGGCATAGCGAACCTTGAACTCGTTGGGACACTCGCTAACAATGAACGTATTCTCCATACTTTCAAACCACTCGAGAAGTCCAGTGGCTCCTTCTTTTCCACTAAAGCTAGTGGGTTTGAACGAGTTAAAGTGTTTGAAGGTGCAAGTACGGTTGTTCCTTTTTGATTGTTCTCATTTTGATTGTTGCTATTCTCTCCATTAGCACCACTATTGTTCCCATTGATGTTGTTGTTGTTGCTATTAGCCATTAGTGTGCTATTGAGTTCAGCCACCATAGTCGGGAGAACGGCAGCCATTTGTCGCGCAATCATGGCAGCCAGCTTACGGTCGGAACTTCCACACTTTCCATGGTGACGAGACATGCTGGATATACAAATATGAGTTAGTTACAGGAGCGGGGATAACAGAGGATAGTAGTTTAACAAAGATAAGCTAAGAGTTTTAAAGTACACGGGATGTTTCCATTTGGTAACGCATTACCATTTGAAAACGTTGACACGTCAAGGTGAATTGACCCATTTACCTTAGAAACTTGTGTATGTTGACCATAGTTTATCACTCATCCCAGAAATCCCCAGGTAAGCATAACTAGTCCCGTAGGATTTATGCGATATGCTTGCCTTAGCCCGAGGGCCTTTTGCCAGGAAAACCAGGATACAGGTGTCTATGTGTCACACAATATTTCTTAGGTTCATAGAGTCAAAACCTTGATGAGATTTATATAGATTAGACATAACGTCTAAAGATCCAAGTCATAACATAAGCATAAGATTCCACGTGTCGACGAGAGTAAGATTAAGAGAGTTCATGTTCGGGGAGAGTCAAAGAGTCAAAGTCAAGTTTATGGAGACAAATAACAATGTTTAGGCAATCCTATGCTAAGGCATCAAATTGCACATAAGAGGCATAGCATATGTAGCATGAAAAGTATATAATTTAAGATAGAAATATAATTCTATAAGGTTCATGCATACTATAGCCTAGGTCACCATTTCTAATAACCTAGATCCCTATAGTTATGGGCTCTGATACCAATCTGTCACACCCCAACCTTGACGGCGGAAACGTCGAGGAGTGAAAGTTAAGATCGTTCATAGCCACATAACGCTATTAATAATCCAAATATTTTCACACATAAGTTTCATTTGTCACATTACAAATATAAGTCTCAAAGGATATAAAAACATAACGTAAAATGTAACAATTCATTCTAATTATTATTTAATCTAGGTCCATTCCTAGATGTGCAAGCTTCAGTGTGTAGATATTCAAACTTGGGCATTTCCTGAAACATGTTAAAAATAAGGGTCAACAATAATGTTGGTGAGCATTCTATAGTTTTAAATACATAAGTATATAAAAGATGGCAATTCCAGTCATGAGTTAGTGAATAAAGTGATTAGGGATGTTATGAACAATGCAACAATCAAACCTCGACAAAATTTTACAAGTCTCAACGTTAAAAGTATACACGATCAGCTAAGTGTACTTGGATCAACCAAGCAGGCTTGTCTTACCCATAGATCTATGACTTCGATGGGCTAGCAATAGTTAATGGTTGTACATATAACGCCATAACATGGTAATCACGAAAGTTCAACTAACCACACTTTTACAAGATGAATTGCCATAGGTTTACAAGTCTCAAATAAGTCTACGAGTGCAATAGTATAAGTTAACATGTTTCACCCCAAAGTGTGAAAATAGGAAAAAGGGGTATAGAATATTCACGTGATCAAATAATATATATTTGATGATTAATATGAATAATAACAAGCAACGCTTCAACGTAGACCTTCACAACGCACCTAAAACAAGTATATTTATAAGATTTTTAAGTTAATAATAAAATTAACGTTTTAACGCGAACAAGAGTTTAGGATTTTGGGGTTTTATAAACAATTTGGTAAACCCTTATTTATATATTTAGTTCAATAGAGAAACATTATAAAATTTTAAAGGAGAAATAGCCATTGTTAATAATTTGTGCAACAAAAACATATATCTTTAATCAAAGAAAACATAAGACTCAATAATAATTAATAATTCAAATTATTATATAAATCCATTTGCTTGTACAATACTTAGTTATAACTTTTATAATACATATTAATTATTTTATAAGGATAAATTTACAGAAAAATATTTTGTTGATTTTAAAAAAAATTAGAAATTGTAAAAATTATTTTTACATGAAATAAATTTTTTCTAAAATAACATTAAGGCTAAAAAACCATTTTAAAATAATAAGAGGGTGCCCGGGTTCGAACCCGGGACCTCTTAATTGAAATGTGGTGAGTGAACCAGTGAACCAGCTTCCAGCCGCGATTTAAACTTTGTTTTAATAAGCAAAATACAACAACACCGAATCCCCCCAAATCGCACGAACCCTAGTTTGATCATGACCACAATTGAAGATCAAATCGAGTTTTCTATCGATTTAAATCATGGGGCTTTTATTTCCCACAGATTTCGAGTATATACATTCATTTAATTACCCGATTAAAAATGGATTTGAGAAGAATGCGACAATGAGCAACCCGCGGCTATTGAACAAGTAATCGATGTGTAATAGTTGATGATAATGGAATTAATCTTGTGTGAAGCTTCGACGAGTAACCACGACTTGAAGCCCTCAACAAATTTCCGATTTTGAAGCGCAGAAGGTCGTGTTTGATTAGTTGCAGGTTGCGACTTCGAATGATAATGGATTTTGATGATTTTGTTTGTTTCAGGTGCAATTGAGTGTTGCATTCGATTAAGGATTGATAAATGACAGTTTATGCTGAGTTAATTCAATTATTTTACGGTTTAATAATGAAACGACAATCGGGTTTAAGTGTTTCGGTTTTGAACTCGATTCGGCTTGTAACCGATGTTTGAAGATGATTAATTGGTGAGCATAAGTTTGAAACGTTCAAACGAACCGATTGGAATGATTTTGGTACCAAAATTCAGAGGTTTCGGGTGGATTTGGAGATCACCGGCGCCGCGCCGGACCTTGCCGGCCGGCGGCCGGAAATACGGGGAAAGAGGGAAAAGAGGGGTTTGGGTTTGGTTAATTTACACCATTAGTCCTTGCGGTTTCCAGTTTGTTATTTCGAGCCCAAACTTTCTTTTCAATGTTTCAAAATTGACAAAAAGGTCCCTTGAGTTTAAATTAAGTTTAATGTTTAAATATTTTCAAGTTTAGAAATTTTCATTTCATATTACCTTTATTGTTCTTATTATTATTATTATTAGTAGTAGTAGTAACATAATTATTATTTCCCTTATAATTTGTTATTATTATTATCATTATTATTATAACATATTATTATTACTCTTATAAATTTAAAAGAGCAATTAAGATAATAATCATAAGCAACCCATAAGTTTCATAAATAACACAATTAGCCCATGCAAGAATTTAACAATGCTGATTTTAAATTAACCTAAAATTACAAGATGTTACAGTTCACACCTAGAACCCCACCAAAAACACACACAACCGAGCACACACAAACGCATAAGCATGTAACCGAGCTAAGGCCAATTAAGACACTATAAAAACATGAATTCTTACCTTGAATTCAAACTTCTATATTTATTCTTCAAAAGCCCAAAAGCTTCCTGCCTTTTCTCCTTTTCTCTCTCTCTAAAACCGAATGAAGGTGTATTGTGAGAGGAGAGTGGGCGGCCATGCCCACTTTACACCAACTTTGAAAGTTTTAGTTCCTTTTTGACATATTAGGTCCCTCTACTTGGGCTTTATATCTTTGCCTTTTTATTCTTCACTTTATTCTTTTGTTTGAGCCTTCTAAAAATAACTGGGTGTTACATGTATACAATTATTTTTAAACTTAAACTCAAAACTCACCAACTATTTAATTGGCCCAAATTTTTTAGCATGTTTAGGTATTTGATGAACGGACTTAGCATAGACCCCTTTAGATGATAAGAGCTCTTGGAAGCCCATCCTTGATTTGGCATTAATTTGTTTAAAGATAATACATCTTTAAGACTATTTGTGTTATGATTTGCTCAAAACACTTGTTTTATTTTGGTTGAACCATGTATATCGTCCCCGGTGGACAAAGAGATAACAATTTTAATATGTAATGATGTAATTCCATGCTTGATTTCTTTAATCTTTGGTTATTTGAAGTAAGTTTATGCTGGTTCATTGATTATTAGTCATCACACATTATCGGCCCTAACCATGGTGTGACAAAAAATATTCCTAAGGTCATTTCACTTTTTTACAGGAAATCTACCATCCTCTAGTTATCTAATAGTCACCAATAAACTAGAATACTTTACATGATTACCATGTAAAGTTCTCACATTAGAGCACATAATAGTGTCCCTACTTCTACTATTCATCCACGGAAAAAGATGCAGGATTAATTAAATTCTAATAATCACACGGTCTTAATGTATAGATGCCTGAACATAGTTAAATAGAAAACATACTTAACTATTTCTATATGATTCTTGGCCATATATCCCGCCATTTACAATTCATCCATAGAAAAATATACAGGATTCATAAAAAATTCTGATAATCATATAGTTTTAATTTATAGATGCATAAACACCCATACATAGAAAACATACCTAAACAATGTCAAGGCCCACTCTAGATTCCTTTCTTGTCATCATGAAGGCCTTTACCTTAGCTTTCTGCTCCTCCCCTCCTCTTTTCTCATTCCTTTTTCTTGTTCCGGAACCCTCTTGCCTTGGCTTCCTGTGGTCTCTACACAAATGACCCATTTCCCTACAGTTAAAATGCTTAACTATTTCTATATAATTCTTGGCCATATATCCCACCTTTCCACATGTGAATCACGTTCGTCCCTAGTCTACACTCACCACTATGCCTATTCCCATATTTCTTACACTCCTTCATGCCTTTAACGCCCTCATTTTTTATCCTATGACTCTTCACCGTTCTCTTCTTCTCACCAACTATGAAACTATCATTCCTAAATTGTTTTCCATTCATATTCCGACCACCGTTCCACGTTTTCCTTAACTCATACAAAGGCACTTTCTTCCATCCATCATATAACCACTCTGCTAACTCCACCACTGACCTAAATGTCTTTGGTCAAGCAACAATCATGCCTTTCAGATGTGCATAGGCAATCTTTGTATGTCCCATTTGATCTTTTTGGATTCTATGTGACATCCGTCACCTAAAGGTCCATCAATTAACGTGGTTTCTGTTAACTAGGGCTGGGTATAAATACCCATATTCCAGCCTAGCCTCCATTCCATCTTCTTCTTCTCCACTTTTCTCCCCCTCCTTGCACCAAACCGCCATATTTCTTCGCGTTTGCACCGGCAAGACCTCGGCTACAGCTGAGTCTACTCCATTCTTGCAGGTAGACAACCTTGGTCGTCCTTTTTCGTGCTTGTTTTACTGCTGTTCTTTAACAATTTCGGGTGCTCGGGGCCAACCCGAGCACATGAGGTCGTGTGGTTGCATGTGATGTCTTTCTGCGTGTTCTTCTTGTTTGGGTGTGTGCAGATTGTGTTTCTGGAAGTGCTTGTTGTGTAAATCTCATGCACGGAGCAGACGAAGGCTGCTCTACACTTCCGTAGTCGCGATTTTGTTGTTCTGGCGACTGGGTCTTCCGTGCGACTGGGTGAGTCGTGTGACTGGGTCATGTGATTGTGTCTATTGTGCGACTGAGTTGTGCTATTGGGTGTTTCGTGCGACCGAGTCGTGCGACTGTGTGTATGTGTGCGATTGAGTCAATGCGGATGAATGTGTACGATTGTGCGTGTATCGCACGACTGAATGTTGAGTCGCACGAATGAAACTGATTCGTACGAATGAAGGTTGATTTGTGCGTATGGATGTTGAGTTGTGCGATTGGGTGCTGTGTGGTATGAATGAATGCTGAGTCGCACGAATGAAGGTTCAATCGTATGAATGAAGCTGATTCTTACAAATGAGGGTTGATTCGTGCTGGTGGAGTTTCGAGTCGTGCGTCTTGTCCTGTCGTGCGATTGGAGTTGTTGTGTGTGAGTTTCTTCTGTGTGTGGTGCGTGTTTGTCATGTGAGGTTAAGGTGACGTCGACATGGCTATCATTGCTAATGACATATTTCAGTTAATAGTATCAAACTTATTAACGCTATTCCAAATCAAATCAACATAACATTCTACAATTGTCACCAACCGAATTGTAACCACTAATATTTACTAAGCATTTCTTTAATAACGATGACACTTTTACACAAATATCATCGTCAATGGCAACGATTTCCAGTACTTGGATCTACATAAGATCTAATATGCATGGTTGCTTGTGTGTGTTCGACGCAACCGAACCGATACACCCCGAACCGACCAAACGTTACTATTTTCTTCATATGTATCATTAGTGCTTAACAATAACTATCAATAGGTCTTTAATCGTTTATTGCATACAACATCTGGAAACTTTGATCATTCATACTTACCACCTAAAAAGTGAGTTTCGTGGCCCTTTTTTATGCTTATACAACATTTCAATAATTTACAAACATGGGGGAAAAGTATGCTCACCCATTTTCTTCATGCTGTACAACTTACATAGAATTTACATACTTGGAATCAACGTGTTACTATTTTGTGAGGACTTATCTGATACATGCTTGAGTTCGCTGTGTGGTACTTTCTTTACAACCATTTAATTCCGGTGTTGGAACTGACGGATAGGTATTGGTAGTACTACTGGGTTGACACCCCCACCCTTGTTTGTTGGTATACTAGTTAGTACCAACAGTGGCCAGGAACGGGCCCTTGGGTGAATATATTCTGACAAGATTTTATGTGTACGTCATTAGGTTTGGTTGTAAAGCTCATTGTCATGTGATTTTGCTTACTTATAACTGCATTCACGGATTTCCACAATAATTACTATAAAGCATCAATTACTTATTTACTATTTAAACCTGCGAGCTCACCAACAATTTTTTTGACCATTTTGAGCATATCTTTTCAGGTGACAATGCTAATTGAAGATCTTGGTGTGCTGCCTTAGTGTGGACACTAGGATGCATTTTTAAGACTAAACATACTTGCCAAACATTTGTTTTGGAACATTGTTGTAGTCTGATTAAACAATATCATTCTTTTGATACTTGTTCCCGGGTTGTGGGAATTACAATACAATGTTATCTTCATTTGATTACGTGAATCATTTATCTTGTTATGCTTATGGCTATGTTGTCGTGAATATTGACTAAACGCAACACAAGTCTCCTTTGTGTCGGGTGCCGTCATGACACACTTGTCCTCACTACATATATTGCATCTCTATTGTTTACCATGTGTTATGACAATCCCGTGTCGTTACATCCCCGTGTTTCCGCTTTTAGCGGGAGTGTGACAGATTGGTATCAGAGCCATTGGTTATAGAAAATTAGGCAATTCACTTGACCTAGACTATAACCTAGGAACCTTCATGTAGATTTGCATGCTAGGGTTATGTGCATTTAATATCCCATGTGTGTTCCTCGTTACTTGTTTGTATATCTATCTGCCTTGTGATCTATTCACCCTTTGAGAGAGCCCTTATGCTCACTCCTTATGGGATGCTTCTACTGGATCTTCCGTTACCTCTGCGTGTCGAGTTGTTTTATTAAATTCGGGTATGAAACCCGAAAAGATCTTCACAGATCATGCGATTGCACTTGACCATAGACACTGGGATTGACCCTGAGGAGGTTATGTCTGAAACCTCGAAAGAGGAGGAGATAGACAACCTTCGCTAGAGTAAACATGATTACATGCATGGATTGCAATTATTATGATTGGACTACTGTTGGAACATTACCAATTCATGGTGTGAGAACTACACGACTTGCATGTGATGTGTGGTAACAATAAATGTGATATTAACTTGGAATGTTGGACTTTGATGAGTGGTATGGATAATATACTTTGAAATGGTTAAAGCTTATGTGTTTACTACTTTTATGAATAGAAAATGCCACCTCGAAGAGTGACCCGCAGCAACAGTAGTAGAAGTGAAGCCTCGAGGGGCAGAGGCAGAGGTAGAACACCAGGAGCAAGTGATGGCCCTGCAAGTAACATTCAAGGAAAAGGAAACTCTGACATGGCAGCTCTGATCGCTCAACAGCTGGCTGCATAAATCCCAACTATAGTGGCCCAAGTGAGCGATGCTCTTCAGAATCACCACCCCCACAGGGACGGTGGCAATGATAACGAGGATAATGGAGAAAGAGGTCAAGGTGTGATTGAAACTAAAGTGGGAAATGGGAACCCGACCGGGAATGAGAGTAATCAGGAAACCGGGAATGGTGGAACTGCCGGTAATAAGACTAGGGTTGTTAGTAAAAGATGGGGGTGCTCTTACAAGGAATTTGTGGCTTGTAAACCGAAAGAATTTGATGGAAAAGGTGGAGCGATAGCCCTAATCAGATGGCTTGAGAAGATGGATGCAGTGATCGATATCAGCGAGTGCCTCGACGGCCAGAAAATCAAGTATGCCACGTGTTCACTACAGGGCAAGGCACTAACTTGGTGGAACACCCAGGTTCAGGCTAGGGGAAGAGAATCAGTGATGCAGATGTCATGGGATGAGTTTAAGGCCCTAATCACTGAGGAGTACTGCCCCCTCAATGAGATATAGAAGCTGGAGCATGAATTCTGGAATCATGCTATGGTGGGGGCCGGGCACGCAGCTTACACTGATCGATTTCACGAGCTGGCAAGACTGGTTCCACATCTAGTGACTCCGGAATCCAAGAGAATCGAGAGGTATATTTGGGGACTTGCGCCTCAAATCCAGGCGATGGTAACCGTAGCTGCTCCTCCTATGATCCGGAGCGCAATTCTGAAGGCTGGCGCTCTAACAGACGAGATGGTGAGAACAGGGGTCTTGGGAAGAGGAGCAGAGAAAAGAAAGGATGTTGGGGAAGCGAGTCGGTCAAGTGTCGAGAAATTTGACAAAAGGGCCAAGACAACCATAAATTTCATGGCCGTGACACAGGGCAAGAAAGAGTACATAGCGCCGCACCCCAAGTGTGATAGGTGCAACTTCCATCATCCCCGAGGAATGCTGTGCCGGGTGTGCATGAACTATAGACGCCCGGGGCATCTAGCGAGAGACTGCAGAGTAGCACTGAATCTGGTGGCACCAGTTAACACGGTTAACCTCGCCGGGAATGCCAGGGTCTGTTATGAGTGTGGAAGCCCTGACCACTACAGAAATGTGTGCCCCAGACTGAATCGGGCGCCGGGTCAGCAAGGGAACAATCAACAACAGGTGATGGCCACAGCTGGAAATCAAGGCCCGACAAATCAAGGAAATATAGCTCGGCGATGTGCATTTGTCATTGGAGCCAATGATGCCCGTCAGGACCCAAATGTTGTCATGGGTACACACTTACTTAATAATCACTTCGCATCTATATTATTTGATACGGGAGCAGACAATAGCTTTATATCTTCTGAGTTTGTGCAATTGATTGATTTGAGTCCTAGTAGGCTAGAAACTAGCTACTCCGTAGAAATGGCCAATGGTAGGGTTGTACATGCTGATGCAATCATTAGAAAGTGCTCGATGATATTAGATAACCATGCCTTTGATATAGACTTGATACCCTTTGAGTTAGGGAGTTTCGACGTGATTGTGGGAATGGATTGGTTGTCGAAACACAGAGCTGAGATTGTCTGTTGGGACAAAGTAGTACGAATCCCCATGCCAAATAGGGAGGTGCTCAGAATGCAAGAAGAATAACAGGGAAGAAACCTAAAGCTTATCTCTTGCATGAAAGCACGCCGAAGTTTACGGAAACAATGATACGCGTTTCTAGCTCACGTAGTAGAAAAGAAGGAGGAGGAGAGGAAATTGGTAGATATTCCAGTAGTACGGGACTACCCAGATGTATTTCCTAATGACATGTCTGGTTTGCCTCCTCCACGACAAGTGGAATTTCGTAAAGATTTGGTTCCTGGAGCTACGCCGGTGGCAAAGAAGCCATATCGGTTAGCACCATCAGAAACGCAAGAGTTATCTAGTCAATTACAGGAACTACTGGAGAAGGGTTTTATCCGGCCGAGTCACTAACCATGGGGAGCACCGGTGTTATTTGTCAAAAAGAAAGATGGGTTGTTCCGAATGTGTATCGATTACCGCGAGTTGAACAAGCTAACCATGAAGAATCGGTATCCTCTCCCCAGGATCAACGATCTGTTTGACCAGCTACAAGGAGCTTCATATTTCTCCAAGATCGACCTTCGTTCTGGATATCATCAAAGAACGGTTTTTGAGGATGACATACCGAAAAAAGCATTTAGAACTCGTTATGGGCACTATGAGTCTTGGTCACACCGTTCGGGTTGACTAACGCACTAGCAGTGTTTATGGACTTAATAATCGGGTGTGTAAACCTTACCTGGATAAGTTTGTGATTAACGATATACTTATCTACTCCCGATCAAAAGAGGATCTTGAAGAACACCTTCGGGCAATACTGGAACTGTTACGGGAAGAGAAACTTTTGACAGGATCAGTGATCACAAGTTTGATGTATCAGAATATAAAGCAGCGGAATACAAACACGAATTAGACAAATTGTAGCAAGCCAACGATATTTGTAAGCATTAAGATCGCATACGGTTATAGGGAGAGAATATGTATTTCTGATTTCTAGGAATGTTTATAGATGTAGAATATTTCTAATCGAATCAATCGTTCATTCCATTCAATTACTCATTTCATCCCACGATTACAATAGGTTGTCACTCCTTATATAGAGTGCAACAATCACTGCTGTTGTCACGGAAAGTGACAACTGGCAGATCCAATACAGAAATAACTAATTCTTACAAACTACTGAAATGTTCACAACTACTGAGAACATATCAGCAAGTTAAGTACAAAAATATAAAACTACTGAAACTACAACGACTGAAGAACAAGCTCTTCAGTCGTTTTACAAAACTACTGAAACATAAAACTAGAAACTAGAAATATAAAACTACTGATATCACAACTACTGAAGAAGTACTCTTCAGCAGTTGTGACAAACTACTGAGGCTTCAGTACTTGATCTTCAGACTTTGACCTTCAGGTGTTTCATCAGCTGATGACTTCAGTAGATATCATCAGCTGATGTCTTCAGTCTTTGTCTTCAGACTTTGTACATCAGTTGTTGATCTTCAGCACTTGTGAACTCTTCAGCTGTTGTACTTCAGTACTTTGGTCTTTCAGCTTCAGCACTTGTGTTCTTCAGCTGTTGTACTTCAGCACTTTGGTTCTTCAGCTGTTAAGGTCTTCAGCACTTCATCTTCAGCTGTTGAAGTCTTCAGCACTTGTCAAACTACTGATGAGGCTTTCAGCAGTTGTTGTGATACCGTGTGGGACTTAGAGGTTTTCTGATCTTGGCTCATTGGTTCTTTTGGTCCAACAAACTCCCCCTGAACCAATGCAGCCAAAACCTCTAACTTATTTATACTCCCACTTATTGATGGCAAAAATGTTGGTCTTTTTCCTTCTTGATCAGTAGAGAAGATGACCCATGTACGCTCCGGCCTGGGAAGAAATCTCAAATATTTTTTTGGCAGAGTATGAATGGGAACTCTGTTTTGGGGAACTGGACACAGAGTTGTTATCCCATTCATGAGATTTACTTCCCCATAATGAGTCTGTACGACTCTCTTGTGTAGGCCTCAAGGAAGGTGATTTGTTCCTCCATAGTTAGCACTTCAGTACCTCCTTCAAACAATGATTCAGGCCCATAATACTCAGACAGGTATTTGGCCTGTTTCCCATTCTTTAGCTCCACAGTTGTTATTATTCTGTAAGCAAATCATCCGGGTGATTACCCTCTAGGAACAACTGAAGCTCATTTTTCCTGACTCTTCCTCAGCCTCTTGTAAACTAACCCCTTTTTCACTATTTTGTTTTAGCATCTTCTGAGGGGTTAGATTACCTTTGTAGGCCTTCTTGAAGTCTTCCAGGATTTCCCAGGGTGAAACTACAAAGACCAGAGAGATCACTTCATCTACGATCTTTTTCACCTGGCCAATGTATCTCTCTGAGGTATATTGTTCTTATGAATTCTGTGAGAGACCCTGGGATCAGGCCAAATCCTCACTCTTCCTTTTGATATTGAAAGGTATGCCTGAGAGTGTAAAGTCTGAGGGCTTGCTCCTTCATATTGATGATAGAAGATGTGGCTGCATAAGCTTTGTCAACTCTCTTCAACAATTCCTCATCATGCAGTTTATGAAGCTCTTCTTCTTCTAGCTTCACTTTAACCATTTGTCTCTGGACTTCAGGAGTATTGCTGAGGAGTGACTTGTGGCCTAGGCAACTGAATCACAGCTGAGAGCGGCAGCCTGTCTTCATCATCTTCGTCATCATCTTCTAGCCTCAATATCCTTCTCTTCTTCTTCAAGGATATATCATCGGCTATGGGTTTTGAGGGTAAGGGAGTTGGTTGGTGGGTTGTGTTTTGGGTGGTTTTGGTGTGGGAATGTTGACAGGCTGTTCTAGCATCCTTGAGGTGAGTGTGGCTTTTGATTGCTTGGCTAGCTCAGTCCTGCTCCCAGCACCCGCTTCATTCAAAGCTTCAATGACAAGCCCCTTAGTATATACTTCAGATGAACAGATCTTGGTGGTGATTGCCAAGATACTGTCCCTGGACCAAGCTTTGATTTCGATCATTGACCTTCCAAGATATTTTGCAATAAATCTGATCATGATTTCAAGCCTTTCTCTTTCTAAACTTCATAACTTGCCCATCTTTTCTGGATTTCTTCAATCTCTAGTCGTCGAATCTCAGAGTCAAGTTTATTGGTGTCATGGCCTTGCCTAAACAGCTGATCAATGATGTTGTCCATTGATCTACTGTGTTCGGCATCAGCCTCTTTTATCAGTAGCTCCAAGGCTTTATCTTCAGCAATGTGCTCATCAGCACCTTTCTTTCTCTTATAGGTGAGCATTGGTTGCTGTTCTTTCTCCTCCTCTTCCTTTTCCTCAGATCTTTTCCTCTTCCTTTCTTTCACTGCAGTACTCTCCCCCTTTTTGGTTGCATTGGAGGAAGGGGTTTGTACCGCAGAAAGAGTCTTTTGGACAGCAGCA
The DNA here is from genome assembly GCA_025506515.1 of Flaveria trinervia. Classification (NCBI taxonomy): domain Eukaryota; kingdom Viridiplantae; phylum Streptophyta; class Magnoliopsida; order Asterales; family Asteraceae; genus Flaveria; species Flaveria trinervia. Next base: position 28,357,579 of record CM046443.1, read on the forward strand.
TCAACCAAGGGCTGTAATGTTGAGGAAAGCCTCTCATCAAGGGCTTTGATCACTATATCAGTGATTATTGGGGTGATGAGAGAGGGAATTTTGGAGTACAGCACCTATTTGCTCAGGAGGGTTCTGTTCCTGAGAAGTAGGGCCTGAAGCAGAGGCAGGTGGTTGAGGTTGGGGTGGCTCTGTTTTGGGAAACTTCAAGGGAAGGTGCCATCTGTAGGTGTATGAGGGTGGCAGATGGACTTGCATCCTGAGACATCTTGGCCAGCAGCTCTTTGAGTCTGCTAACCTCATCCTCTAGAATGGTGTTTTGAGCAACTACGTCATAGAAGAAGCAGGTCTCAGGTCATCATCAGTTAATACTGAATCACCTGACCTCCTGCTTAGAGCAGGATTTACATGCACTGGGTGTAGACCAGTTGGTGCATGTGCCCCTTGTGCTTGGTGGTACTGGGGACTTCCAGCCTCAGGACAATGTCCATCATCAGCTGTTGCCTCTAGGGAGGTCTTAGCAATGTTACCAGCCTCACTCTGGTCATGTGCTGAGACAGAGAGGTGGCAGCCTCACTAGATATTCTAAGCTCCTTGTCTACACCAGGAGATAGAATGTGGAAACCCCTGTGCTGTGGGTTCTCAGGTGCACTGTGTTCCTCCCCCTCAATTGTAGAGGTATTCCCAGTAGTAAGTGGTTTCTGGGTGAGGGGTGAGGAGTGCAATTGAGTCAGCACTTGTGCAACTATTAAAGTCGGGCTGTGAGGGGCGGTTGTTTTGGGGTAAGGGGTAGAAGAGCAGTGTGCACTGGGGTGGATGGTGCTCTTCAATGGCATCTCCTCAAGAGAGTAAGATCCCAGATAAGTAGGTGCCCCTTGGGTTGCTGCAGGCTCCTGTTGAGAGGAAGCCTGAGCGGCTGTGGCTGGAAGAGTCATTGTATCCACTAGGGGGTTTGGACTAGTGGATATATCCTGCGTTTGTGGTGCAGGAGCATCCTCAGGGGACTCAATTCCCTGAGTAGCCAGCGGGTTTGGTGGGGTCTTTGGTTTGGTGGGGTGGTGGGACATGGGATTTGGAGGTGGTGGCTGTGGGTTCCGCTGCGTGGGTTTTCGCAGCTTGGCAGCCAGTTTGAGTGTCCGGTCAGAGTTGTGCCGGGAGTATACTTCTGGCAGAACAGCCGTAGCAGGGACTCCCAAGCAACAAGTCCCTCAGCATAAGCTGGTCTATAATAATGGCCATTATGAACCGTGGATAGAGTATCCAACGGTTGGCAGTTAGTTTTTGAGCCATATCTTTGAGCTCTGAAAATATTAATTCTGAAAGTTCAGTGGTTGTTGCTCAAGGATAGAATACATTACCTGCTGCCATTTGGTGGACATTTGATCCCAGACGACGGTCTTGGGCCAAACATACATTGACCATGTGAAAAATCAGGCGCTCAGCGTCATTAAAGTGTTTCTTCATGATGGTGGTGGCACTGAGATCACCTTGATATCCATGCTGAGCAAATGATAGATCTATGGTGCCCTTCGGATATCCAGCAGAGAGGAGAGGTAGCATCACTCAGTTGAAGAATTTTACGGATTGTTGCAGGAGTAATCACTACTTCTTTGTTGTTGACGACTGACCGGAGGGATCGTGTGTTGCTCTCCTCCAGTTGTAACAGTAACGTTCATCCAAAATTGGTTCAAGGATTCGGCATGTAAGACGGGTTCAGAAGGAATGCCTTGTTGTATTGGGACTGAACCATAAGATCGATAGCAGTATCGAACTTAGTCCAGATCGGCGATTTTGTGAGGTAGGCAACACAGTTGTGTCGCGGTTTAATTTGCATAGACGCCATGGAGAAGGAAGTTTTGGAGAGGAACGTTAGGTTTGAAGAAGATGAAGCATGGAGAGCACAGGTTAGGGGTATTTATAGGGTACGGGTGGGAAACGACTGAAGGATGTGGTGTTAGTCATCAGTAGTTTTAAACGACCGTTGACATGGTGTTATCCTTTCAGACGTTGAAACAGCTGAAGTCATGGTGTTAAGCATCAGTAGTTTAGAAAACTACTGAAGACCGTGGTTTTGACTTCAGATAAATGAAACAACTGAGGACAATGGTGTTTGTCATCAGTAGTTATGAAACTACTGAAGACAGTGGTTTTGTCATCAGCTGTTGTAAACAACTGAAGACTTGGTATTAGTCATCAGTATAGTTATAAAACTACTGAAGACGTGGTTTTGCTTCAGTGTTTAAAATGACAAGCAGCAGTTGTACAAACGACTGAAGAGAAAGTTCTCTTCAGCTGTTTTCGTCAATTCTTAGCTTTCAGCTGTTTCAAACTGTCCTCAACACATTCATCAGTCTTTATGGCTGATTTCAGTTGTTTCATAGGACATCGGTACTTATCTGTTTTTACCGATTGCAGTAGTTATGATTGCATCAGTAGTTGTAACTACATCAGTAGTTTCGAACAGATGAAGTACTTCAGTACTTGAGACATTTAGCCTTCAGTAGTTATAAAAAAAACTGCTGAGGTTAAAAGAGCTCATCAGTACTTATATGTGACAGGTACTCATGATCATCAGTATGAATTACTGAGATCATCAGTAGTTGTCACCTATTCTAGCTGCAGCATACCAAGCCTTAACACCAGGTTTTGGAAAGTTGAACTATCCAAAGGCTTAGTAAAAATGTCTGCAAGCTCATCAGCACTAGGCACAAACTTAGGATCAATCAGACCTTTTTCAAAACAATCCCTTATAAAATGATGTCTGATCTCTATATGTTTGGTCCTAGAGTGCTGGACTGGATTTTTGACAATGCAAAGAGCTGAAGCACTATCCATTAACAATGGAGTCTTAGTCTCTGTAATGCCATAATCCAAAAGTTGGGTTTGAAGCCAGAGTACCTGAGATGTACAGCTTGCAGCAGCAATGTACTCTGCTTCCGCTGTGGATGTAGCAACTGTGGTCTGTTTCTTGCTCTGCCAAGAAATCAGGCAGTTGCCTAGGAATTGACATCCACCAGAAGTTGATTTCCTGGTCAACTTACACCCTGCATAGTCACTGTCAGAAAAAGCAACTAAATTTACCAGAATGTCCGGTAGAATACCATAAACCTAGAGATGGAGTGCCTTGCAGATATCTAAAGATCCTCTTGACTGCAATCAGATGAGACTCTTTAGGTGCAGCCTGAAATCTAGCACAAACACATGTAGCAAACATAATATCTGGTCTAGAAGCTGTTAAATACATCAAGGACCCAATCATACATCTGTAAAGTGTTTCATCAACCACTTTACCTTTCTGATCTGAGTCCAGTTGTGTGGTGCTGCTCATGGAGTAGAACAGGGCTTACAGTTTTGTAAATCAAACTTTTGCAAAAGATCTTTTGTATATTGGATTGATGAATAAAAATTCCATCAGCCTTTTGTTTGATTTGCAACCCCAGAAAGAACTGTAATTCTCCCATGGCACTCATTTCAAACTTCTGTTGCATCAACTTTGTAAAGGCATCACACAACTTTGGATCAGAGGATGCAAAAATGATATCATCTACATAAATTTGAACAAGTAGATTATGCTGCCCAGCTTTCTTAATAAATAAAGTCTTGTCTATGGAGCCTCTAGTGAAATTGTTTTCCAGAAGAAAGTTTGATAATGTCTCATACCAGGCTCTGGGAGCTTGTTTTAACCCATAAAGAGCTTTATCAAGCTTATACACCCAATTAGGATGTTTATTGTCCTCAAATCCTGGAGGTTGACATACATAAACCTCTTCTTAATTTTTCCATACAAAAATGCACTTTTGACATCCATTTGAAAGACTTTAAGTTTTTGATAAGCAGCATAAGGCTAAAAACAATCGAATTGCTTCCAGTCTGGCTACAGGGGCAAAGGTTTCATCATAATCAATACCTTCTTCTTGTGCAAACCCCTGAACAACCAGTCTGGCCTTGTTCTTAACAATAAGCCCATTTTCATCAGTTTTGTTCCTAAACACCCATTTAGTGCCTATTGCACACTTACCTGGAGGTAGAGGAACCAGTTCCCACACTTGCTGTTTCTTGAACTGAGAAGCTCAAGCTGCATGGCATCAACCCATCCATTGTCCTTTAAAGCAATGTGATAATTCTTTGGCTCTTGCTGACTGATGAAGAGAGCATAGAAGCAGAAATTGATAAATTGACTTCTTGTTGATACTCCAGCAGTGATATCACCAATGATTTGAGACATAGGGTGATTCTTCAGATCTTGATACACAATGAGATCTGTGCAAGTGTTTGTAGCAGTTCAGCAGCAACAGATGGTGATGGTGAATCATTCCTTGAAACCAATCAGTGGATGGTAATTCAAAGGAAGTTGAATTCGAAGAAATCTCATCAGCATTTGTTGTGGATGGTGCTACTGGCGCTACAGGAACATCAGGTCTAGTTGAGTCAGGCAGCTGATCACTAAACCTGAAGAGGTGAGTACTGCAATCATCATCATCATCAGCAGTACCACCAGGTGGTGAACTGTTGACAGGAGCAACAGCAGGAGTTTGATAAGGAACATATTGCAGTATGTCCAAATCAAATAACTCCACAGGACTTTGTGGAAATTGTCCTTTGGAGATTCATTAAACTTAACATGTAGAGTTTCTTCAACCATCTTTGTTCTGCAGTTGAAGACTCTGTATGCCTTGCAAGTAGATGAATAACCAACAAAGTATCCTGCATCCACCTTAGGATCAAATTTGTGGAGTTGATCCTTTGTGTTGAGAATAAAACAGGGACACCCAAATGCTTTGAAAAATGAAATCAGAGGAGCCAAATGATGGAGAACTTCATATGGAGTCTTCATCAACCTCTGATTTACTAAAACTCTATTTTGCACATAACAAGCTGTGGACAGCTTCGGCCCAAAAGGTCAATGGCAAACCTGAGTCAGCCAGCATGGACCTTGCAGCTTCAATGAGGGTCCTGTTCTTTCTCTCCACTACTCCATTTTGTTCTGGAGTCCTTGGAATGCTGAACTGCCTTTTGATTCCCTTTGAAAGATAGAAGTCATCAAGTGTATGATTTCTGAACTCAGTTCCATTATCACTCCTAATACACTTGACTGGAAGGGAATACTGCTTCTCAATGTACAGCACAAAGTGGATAATCTTCTGAGCAGCCTCATCCTTTGAATGTAGAAAGAAAGTCCATACAAATCTGGAGTAATCATCCACAATTACCAGACAGTATTTCTTCTTTGCCATGCTCATTACTCTCACAGGACCAAATAGATCCATATGCAGTAATTGCAAGCAGGCAGTGGACTTGGACACTTCAATAGGAGGAAATGAGACCTTGTGCTGTTTTCCTTTTAAACAAGCAGTGCAAGTTTCATCACAGTGGAACTCCTTTATTGGTAAGCCTCTGACTAAACTATTGTGGCTAAGCTGATTCATGTTTTTGAGATTAACATGACCAAGCCTCCTGTGCCACAGTTTAGATTCTTGAGAAGAGGCTTTGGAAAATAGGCAAGGATTGCCTTTGAGATCTATCTTCTTAGAGAGATCTAAGGCATACACTCTTCCTGTCCTGTTGGCTTTCAGGAGAGTGTGATCATCCAACACCTTGTCAATCAAGTGCAAAACTTTGGATGACAGAATCCTACAGTTTTGACTTGTGAAAAGGGCAACATGGCCTTTATCACACATTTGACTGACACTCAAGAGGTTGTACTTGAGATTTTCCACATGATTAACATCATCAAATTTGATTTCTCCATTGGAGACAAAGCCCTTACCGATGATGTAACCCCTAGCATCATTGCCAAAAGAGACAAATCCCTTCTTTCCTTGAGAGTAGTCAGAAGAAGAGAGATGTTCCCAGTCATGTGCATAGATCCCCCACTGTCTACATACCAGATGCTACTTTGGCATGTTGAAGAACCCTGCAATAATAAACAATCAGTTAGTTTTAGAGACCCAAACCTTTTTGGTTTTGGGCCTGGTCTCATCAATAGATGGTAAACTAGCATGTTTATTTGTAACAACAGCCTGAGAGAAGAAGATGGTGTAGAAGAGGAGTCCTTTGGCTTAGACCTCCTTTTCTGTGGTTTCAACATAGGAGAATCTAGTTGGTTAACTCTACCCAACAGATGTTGTACCATCATCACCAGCTGTGTCTGATTTTGTGATAAAGCTTTCAGCTCATCAGACACATTGCTAGTGGAGTTAGATAAGGTCCTATGTTGCACCTTCTTCTTTTGAGCACCCTCAGCTGTCACCTGTTTAACTCCTTCCTTTTTGATTGCTTTAAGGACTTAAGGGTTACAGGATTTGATGTTGCTGATACAAATGTGGTCTCAAACTCAGTTTTCATTTTTACCATTTTCTCATTAATTTCTTCTTTTTGTTTGAGTTTGGAACCTCTTTTGTACCAACAATCATCTGTAAGATGATTGAACAAACCACATACTTCACATGGTTTCTTCTTCATCTTAGGTTGATCATCAACTAAAGATGGTGAAGCAACAGAGACTTGTTCTTCAATGCTTTGGAAGCATTGGTTGCTTTCTTGACAGCCTCTTTAGTAGTCTTCAAACTCTTTCTACTGCCAGTTTTCTTCTCTTCAGTGCTGACAGCAGTTGAAGTTTGAACTTCAGGAGTTGAATCCTGCTCTCCAGTCCTTTCAGGACCTTCAGGATTGACTCCTGAGTTGATCAACTTATTGATCATGTGAATGTCAGCATTTGGACCATCAACATCAGCTGATAGGTTCAAAGAGGACTTGATGCTGACTGCTACTTCTGATTGTGCTGTATCAGAAGGTAGATCACATGATTGATGGATTGGTTATCACTCTCACCATCAGATTCTACCTCTGCTCTTGGGGTAAAATCTGTAGGTGGAGCAGTGTGATTGTAGCCAATGCAAACTTCACATTTGAAGCAGATTGCTTACTAAGAAGCATTTCAAAACCTTTGCATGATTGTACCCATCTATCACACTCGACCTGGGTAACTGCAAGGGTTTCTTTGAGATCTTTGTACTTCTCTAGAAGTACATCTTCTCTAGCCTTATCATCAATTATTTTGCAATTCAGTTTATAAACCTCATCATTTTTATCTTTGAGCACAAACTCAAACTCAGCTTTGTTTTTGGAAATTATTTGTTCTAGCTCAATGTTCTTATTAATTAAAGCTACATTTGCTTCTCTAATGGAAGCAAATGCTGCTATGCATTGTTCAGAACATAATTTGGCTTTTGCCTCAGAGGATACCTGTGATACCTGAGGTGTAGAGGCATTGGAAGATGAAGTATCAGCAGACTCCAAAGCCATAAGAGCTAGATTCCCAAAGGGACTGTCACCACCATGTTGACCAGCACCTGAGAACAGTTGATCATGACCAGACAAGTCATCTGGTAAACTGCTCCAGTCAACAACTCCTGGGGTGAAGAAGCTGTGTTGTTGAGATGAAGGTTGTTGATGAGATAGGGAAGGCTGAGGTTCTGGTAATGCATGAGGTTGTGGTGTCATAGGAACTTGAACTTGATTGACTGTGGCATGTAATAACAAGGGTACTGATATGGCATTTGACCCTGAGGAACAAAATATGCCGGAGATTGTTGTTGAGGATGATGACTAGATGTGACAGGATGTTGCCCTCTGTTTGTTGACTATTGCCAGGAAAAGTCACAAAGGGTGCAGTAGAGTTGATCCAGTTGATCTACACTCTCTTGCAAAGTGTCCAAGCCGTTGGCATTTGTGACACCTCAACTTGCTCTTGTCAAAACCAACTTTGGTTTTGCCAGAGAGTCCTGGGAATTTTCTTCCAGTTCTTTTGTAGAACTTCTGAGATCTGATATTATCAAGGCCATTTGGCTCAAATATCCATCTCTTCTAAGTCATCATCAGCAATCCCCTTGAGATCATCCATAATGAAACATAGATTGTCATTATTACACCCAGTGAACTGACCATCAACACTTACAAATGCAGAATTAGAAGTGCTCGGAAGAGAAATTAATATGCTCATCATACTGGCATTCAGATGAAGCATATTCTGACTCATGACCCACCAAGGCAGTGTTGCCTTGTATAAAGTCTTCAGTGAGCTTTCCAGATGAAGACAGCTTTCTCTTCTGTTCTATCTCTCTCTCAAAAGTGAGCAATTTCCCATGGAGTTGGGTGAGAGATAGTTTGTCCAAACTTGCACTGGAGCGTAGGACAATAGTATATGTGTCCCATCTCTCAGGCAGTGATCTGAGAAATCTGTTATTCATCTGAATATTGGTGTATTCAAGTTTGACCATTTTTAGTTCAGAGATCAAACAAGAAAACCGCTCATATTGTTGAGTCAGTGTCTCACCCTTTCTATGAGAGAATGTCTCATATTGTTGGGCAAGAATTTCTCTATTATTTGCCAAGACCTCATCTGTTCCTCCAAATTGTTCTTTCAAAGCATCCAGAGGTCATGGGCAGTTTCATGATGCATTAGCCCAGAATAAATTTCATTGGGCAAAGCCATGGCCAGAATTCCATGGGCTTTTGCATCAATCTCAAGCAACTTCTTATCCTCATCTGAGTATTGCTCCCTCCTCTTCGGAACCATTTGATTGGTTTCCGGGTTATTCACCATAGGCTTGTGTGGACCATGTACCACTGATGTCCAACACCCTGCGCTGTTAACAGACAGGTGATGGAGCATACGTCTTTGCCATATGTTATACTCATTCCTAACCAGCATAGGAGGCTTGGTTGAGGAACCAGTATTGTGAGGATCATTGGAGGGAGTGGTCATTTTCAGTTCAAAAACAGTTTAGTTCAAGTTTTAAAAAGTTTTAGACAAACCACAACAAACTCAATGAGAACCAAGAAAAAGATCTCAGGATGAATGAGCAGAAATACAGAAAATTAAATCTCTATAACCGTTTCTTGCAAAAACAAAAGCTAATTCAATCAAACTTGGATCTTGAATAGCAGTTTCAATGATCAATTATTAGATCGATCAATGATTAACCTGCTCTGATACCATTTGACAGGATCAGTGATCACAAGTTTGATGTATCAGAATATAAAGCAGCGGAATACAAACACGAATTAGACAAATTGTAGCAAGCCAACGATATTTGTAAGCATAAGATCGCATACGGTTATAGGGAGAGAATATGTATTTCTGATTTCTAGGAATGTTTATAGATGTAGAATATTTCTAATCGAATCAATCATTCATTCCATTCAATTACTCATTTCATCCCGATTACAATAGGTTGTCACTCCTTATATAGAGTGCAACAATCACTGCTGTTGTCACGGAAAGTGACAACTGGCAGATCCAATACAGAAATAACTAATTCTTAACAAAACTGAAATGTTCACAACTACTGAGAACATATCAGCAAGTTAAGTACAAAATATAAAACTACTGAAACTACAACGACTGAAGAACAAGCTCTTCAGTCGTTTTACAAAACTACTGAAACATAAAACTAGAAACTAGAAATATAAAACTACTGATATCACAACTACTGAAGAAGACTCTTCAGCAGTTGTGACAAACTACTGAGGCTTCAGTACTTGATCTTCAGACTTTGACCTTCAGGTGTTTCATCAGCTGATGACTTCAGTAGATATCATCAGCTGATGTCTTCAGTCTTTGTCTTCAGACTTTGTACATCAGTTGTTGATCTTCAGCACTTGTGAACTCTTCAGCTGTTGTACTTCAGTACTTTGGTCTTTCAGCTCAGCACACTTGTGTTCTTCAGCTGTTGTACTTCAGCACTTTGGTTCTTCAGCTGTTAAGGTCTTCAGCACTTGATCTTCAGCTGTTGAAGTCTTCAGCACTTGTCAAACTACTGATGAGGCTTTCAGCAGTTGTTTGTGATACCGTGTGGGACTTAGAGGTTTTCTGATCTTGGCTCATTGGTTCTTTTGGTCCAACAACCTTTCGCCAAGTTCTCGAAGTGTTAATTCTGGTTCGGGAAGTGAAGTTTTTGGGTCATGTGGTTATGAGGATGGATTAATGTAGATCCCGGAAAGATCAAAGCGGTGAAGAACTAGGATGCACCCCAGACACCTCGGAGATATGGCAATTCTTAGGATTGGCCGGGTACTACCGTCGCTTCATCGCGAAATTTGTCAAAGATCGCGCAACCGTTAACACTGCTGATCCTAAAGACAAGAAGTTGATCGGGGACAGCACAAGAGCAAGCGTTCAGAAATTTGAAAGAAAAGTTGGCAACGCACAAATATTGTCCTCCCAGACGGACTAATGATTTTGTGGTGTACTGCAATGCCTCAAACCAAGGATTGGGATGTGTGCTAATGCAGAAGGATAAGGTGATTACCTACACTTCGCGACAACTTAAGGTTCACGAAGAGAACTATACAACTCATGACCTGGAGTTGGGCGCGGTAGTATTTGCACTTAAGATATGGAGGCATTACCTGTATGAACCAAATGCATCATCTACAAGATCATAAGAGCCTCCAACATATCCTGGATCAGAAAGAACTTAATATGCATCAGCGACGTTGGGTAGAACTACTTAGTGACTACGATTGTGAAATCTGGTATCATCCGAGGAAAGCAAGCATGGTGGCTGATGCTCTAAGCCGCAAAGAACGCGTGAAACCACTACGTGCACGAGCATTGGGATTGACGATTCAAACGAATTTGAAAGCTCAGATCCAAACGGCACAAAGTGAGGCATTAAAAGAAGAAAACCTTGCGGGAGAAGAATTCTGAGGGTTGGATAAACAAATGATTTGCAAGGATGATGGTATACAGTACTTCATGGATCGTATATGGGTACCCAGATGGGGAGGTGTACGTACCTTGGTCATGGATGAAGCACACAAGACGTGATATTCTATTCATCCTGGTGCAGAAAAGATGTACCACGATCTTAAGGATCTGTACCGGTGGCCATGCATGAAGAAATACATTGCTATATACGTAAGCAGATGCTTGACGTGCTCGAAAGTTAAAGCTGAACATCAGAAACCATCGGGATTATTATAGCAACCTGAAAACCTCAAGTGGAAATAGGAGAACATAGCCATGGATTTTATTTCCAAACTCCTTAGAACGAGCAGCGGGCATGACTCGATATGATTCGTAGTGGATCGGATGACGAAGTCCGCTCACTTCTTGCCGATTCGAGAAGACTACAAAATGGATAAGTTGGCAAGATTGTACATAAAGGAGGTCGTGACAAGATACGGAGTACCGGTGTCGATTATATACGACCGTGATAGCCGATTTACTTCACGGTTTTGGCAGACACTACAGAAAGCGATGAGCACTCGATTAGATATGAGTACCGCCTATCACCCACAGACAGACGGCCAAAGTGAACGAACTATACAAACATTGGAAGACATGCTGAGGGCATGTGTAATTAACTTTGGTGGTAGTTGGGACACCCATCTACCGCTGATCGAGTTCTCTTACAACAACAGCTACCATACGAGCATTAGATGTGCTCCATTCGAAGCATTGTATGGAAGGAAATGCGGATATCCTGTTTGTTGGGTGGAGATTGGTGAAAGCCAGTTACAGGCCCGGAGATTATCCAAGAAACAACCGACAAGATTTTCCGAATAAAGGACCGACTAAAAGCTTCCAGAGATTGCCAAAAGAGTTATGCCGACCACCGTCGGAAGCCTTTAGAATTTAAAGTTGGGGATCAAGTTCTACTCAAGGTCTCTCCTTGGAAAGGAATTGTTCAGTTTGGAAAGAAAGGGAAGTTAGCCCCAAGATACGTAGGACCGTTCGAGATTACAGATAGAATCGGTCCAGTGGCTTACCGATTAAGGTTACCACAAGAACTCAGCGGCGTACATGATACTTTCCACGTTTCGAACCTCAAGAGGTGTTTGGCTGACGAATCCCTTCACATACCAATTGAGGACATCAAGATCGACGAAAAGCTTCATTTTGTTGAGGAACCCATTGAGATCATGGATCGAAAGGTCAAGCAATTGAAGCGCAGTAGAATACCAATTGTCCGCGTGAGATGGAATTCAAAATGAGGGCTAGAGTTTACATGGGAACGAGAAGGCCAGATGAAACTTAAATATCCACATCTATTCGAGGATGACACTCTTGGACCCAACTCCAGCTGAATTTCGGGACGAAATTCTCTCAACTGGGGGATACTGTGACATCCGTCACCTAAAGGTCCGTCAATTAACGTGGTTTCCGTTAACTTTTCTTGAACGTTCATTCCTCATCCTTATAAACTATTTTTGTGGATATCATTTTTGCTTTATCATCTTTATGCTTGTGCTCTCATCATAAACGTATGCTATCTTTAAAACTTTTACAATTTTCATCATCATTATCACTAAATATACCATTTTTTATATAATATTATTGTCATTAATAAAACCATTTTTAAGTTACCAACATCATTAATTATATTTTTATCATTAATATGACTAGCCTATTAAAGTTGTTTTCAACCGAAACAAATTTGGGAACTCGGGGGTTAAGTGCAAGGACCAAATGTGACATTTTGCCAAACTAGGGCTGGGTATAAATACCCATATTCTAGCCCTAGCCTCCATTCCATCTTCTTCTTCAACTTCTTCTTCTCCACTTTTCTCCTCCTCCTTGCACCAAACCGCCCCATTTCTTCGCGTTTTCACCGGCAAGACCTCGGCTAGAGCTGAGTCTACTCCATTCTTGCAGGTAGACAACCATGGTCATCCCTTTTCGTGCTTGTTTTACTGCTGTTCTTTAAGGGTTTCGGGTGCTTGGGGCCAACCCGAGCACATGAGGTCGTGTGGGTGCGTATGATGTCTTTCTGCGTGTTCATCTTGTTTGGTGTGTGCAAAATGTGTTTCTAGAAGTGCTTGTGGTGTAAATCTCTTGCATGGATGCACTTCTGCAGTCGCGATTCTGTTGTTCTAGCGACTGGGTCTGCCGTACGACTGAGCCGTGCGACTGGGTGAGTAGTGCGACTGGGTCATGCGACTGTGTCTATTGTGTGACTGAGTTGTGCGACTGGATGTGTCGTGCGACTATGTGTATATGTGCGATTGAGTCAATGCGTATGAATGTGTGCAATTGTGCATGTATCGCACGACTGAATGCTGAGTCGCACGAATGAAGGTTCAATCGTACGAATGAAGCCGATTTGTACGAATGAAGGTTGATTCGTGCGTATGGATGTTGAGTTGTGCGATTGGGTGCTGTGTGGTACAATTTACATACTTGGAATCAACGTGTTATTGTTTTGTGAGTACTTATCTAATACATGCTTGAGTTTGCTATGTGGTACTTTCTTTACAACCATTTAATTCTGGTGTTGGAACCGACGGATATGTATTGGTAGTACTACTGGGTTGACACCCCCACCCTTGTTTGTTGGTATACTAGTTAGTACCAACAGTGGCCAGGAACGGGCCCTTGGGTGAATATATTCTGACAAGATTCTATGTGTACGTCGTTAGGTTTGGTTGTAAAGCTCATTGTCATGTGGTTTTGCTTACTTATAAGTGTATTCACGGTATTCCACAACAATTACTATACAGCATCAGTTACTTATTTACTATTTAAACCTGCGAGGTCGCCAACAATTTTTTTGACCATTTTAAGCATATCTTTTCAGGTGACAATTCTAATTAAAGATCTAGGTGTGCTGCCTTAATGGGGACCCTAGGATGCATTTTTAGACTAAACATACTTGACAAACATTTGTTTTGGAACATTGTTATAGTCTGATTAAACAATATCATTCTTTTGATACTTGTTCCCGGGTTGTGGGAATTACAATACAATGTTATCTTCATTTGATTATGTGAATCATTTATCTTGTTATGCTTATGGCTATGTTTTCGAGAATATTGACTAAATGCGATACAAGTCTCCTTTGTGTCTGGTGCCTTCATGACACGCTTGTCCTCATTACATATATTGCATCTCTATTGTTTACCATGTGTTATGACGATCCCGTCTTGTTACATCCCCATGTTTCCGCTTTTAGCGGGGGTGTGACATTCTATAATCACCAGCTCCAATACTAGTCCTGCTATCCTGTTAAACTTTGTCGTATACTCCTCATGAGTCATGTACCCGCTTCCGGGTGAAAGAACTTTCTCTCTATCTTATGTGGTTCTTCATGTAGGAAAAAATCTTTTGATAAAACTCAAACCACTTCAAATTTGTGATTGTTCTAATGCCATTCTCCCGAATAATGTTATAACTTTAAAATTTCGTAACAATATCATGAATGCTTTGAAAAATAAGGCAGACGCTTTGAACAATATTGTGAATGCTTTTAACAGTAAGACGAATGATTTGAATAGTAACATGAGTGCTTTGAAAAGTAACATGAGTGCTTTGAACAAGAACATGAGTGCTTTGAATAGTAACATGAATGCTTTAAACAGGTGAATAGTGTTAGTTTTCATACTAAAGCTTCACAAAAGAGCATAAAAAATGACATCTTTCTCGTATGAAATCATAGTTTTGTAAAAATAAGCAATATATAAGTATGTATATTAGCCCCAAAGTAAGTAAAAATGGGAATTTAAAACTCATTTTTTAAAGCTTTTGAGTAAACCCTACAACTGAGAGGTTACTAGTGGAGATCTACACACATGTACACATAAAGTTTCAAACTATATTTATTTAAACACATCATAAACATTAATCAAGCCTAGATCAAGTTTCGATCTATGAGAAAATATGATAAATCATACTTTTTTGCTTGTTATCATACCTTTTTGCTTGTTCTTCAACTTTCTCTCTCTAAAACCGAAACGTTATCTCTCTAGCTCTTTGGGAATGTTTCAAGCACAAGAAACATGTATTGAAGCTGCTCCCTTCCTTTTATACTATCATATTAGGGTAAATGTTTCATTTTCCCACCTTTGGTCCTTTGACTTCTATTAAAATTACATCTTTTATTTCTTTTCTATTATTTTTGAAATTTTGTGTATTACATGAACTCCTACACCACACTAAGATTGCGTGTGGTTGGAAGGAATGGAATGAAATTGAGAAACTAGTATAATTTTCAAGTAAAATAATGTTTGAGTGAGTAATGAAATGTAAAACCCAATGGAGTGTTTCAAAAAACAATATACCAATCTAATTGAGTTGGTTGGGTTAACTAGACTGGCTAAGGGGCTGTTTGTTTGGGTCTGACCCGGCTGACACGGCTGATTGGCTGACTCGGTCAACCAGTCAGCCCGTTTGTTACGCTTGAAATCAGATCTGAGCGGGTCCTCTTGGTCTGACCCGGACCTAGATTTGAAACATGCTGGCCAAGACCTTGAAGGGCCGACTCGGCTACACCCGCCTTCACACCTGCAATCCGCCACCGCACGACCCGGCTACACCGCCTTCACACTTCTAGCACTGCGCCACCCCTTTGCAAACGTCCATCCTCACCGCGCGACCCCTTTGGTGGTTGTGGTGGTGGAGGGCGGTGGTGGTCGGGAGGGGATGTAGAGAAGGGGCGAGAGAGATGGAGATGGTGACGGTGGTGGTTCGGCGCTCCACAACCTTATCCTCCTCGAAAACTTCTTCATCTTCGCCGGTAACTTCGCTGGTAACTTCGCCGGAAATGGTGGTGGTGGTGGTGGTTTCGATTTTGATTTTTTGTTGGAGGTGAAGAAGATGGTGGTGGTTGTGGTGGTGAAGAAGATGGTGGTGGTTGTGGTGGTGAAGAAGATGGTGGTGGTTGTGGTGGTGGTGTGGTGGTGGTGTGGTGATTTTGATTTTGATTGTCTGATGAGTGTGTGTGTGTGTGTATATATATATATATAATGATTGTTTGTTTAGTAGTTGATTTAAGATTGTTAGTTATTCTAGTTGATTAAAAATATACAGTTTTTGAGTTAGTCAGATACTGAATCAAACAACCAAGTTTCAGTTAGATGCTTATCCAGTCAGAACTTCTAACTGGCTCAGCTTCTGACTCAGTCAGATCTTACTCAATCAACGTAATCAAACAGCCCCTAAATTAGTAGCATATATTTTGATTTTTTTCATAAGCATTATTTGTATCATATTTTAAGGATCATAGAGATGGTTAATGAATATCATGCATATGCATAATTGCGTATCATAAAATTGTAAAAAATAGTTATAAAAATAAATGGATGGTAATTAACATGATTTAAAGTTCTAAATAGTAAAAGCGTAAGTTTAAATTTAAGTTTTCAAACAATGAACTAAATTATATAAATATGACAACTAATTATTTTCTTTGCTTCGGATGTCTTATTGGTTTCAATAGTTCATGTGCTTAAAAATAGTGGTATATGTGTCAGCATTCGTGGCGAGGACGTCCTTCCAATAGGACCTCGGATCATGGATCGAGTTTTTTAGTATGATGGCCATCTAACGGACAATTGAAGGTCAATAAATTTGGAAAAGTTAGAAAATAATAAACACTCTATATTATAAGATTATAATACGAAACATGTAAATAAATTCCTACAACCTAAATTTACCAATATCATATAAGCCTAAGCTTAGCTCGGTTCTTAGGATGCTAGGCACTTAAATCGTTGTATAACGCCATGCCTCTACACCCAAGTGTGTGCTAAGAGTTAGTGCCATATGAAACATTATCTACAACAATATTTTGTTCAATTTGGTTCGCACCTACATGCTCATCAATGTGTGAATCTTCATGCTTGCAATGCTTGACAAAGTTGTTGCTTTCTATCCTCACGAGGATAATTAGGGACCCATTGCTAGCTCATCCAAAATGATGGACAATTTTATCTAAAAAGAACTAAAAGGTCAACATCATGCCTATAACCCAGGTTAACGTAGGTCAAATTAGGTGAAGAACTTGATTATATTTTGTCAAACATGATCATAACATACTTTCACATTAGAACACCTTTTAGAAACAAATTAATCACAACAAGTGACACAACCAAATCATATCAAGTTAGATTTAAGTTACACTCGCACATGTTGTCAAAGAAGACACTCAAAGTAGCATTCACAACTCAATGGTCGAAACATACAATTAGATTAACATAATATATTCTATGTAGCATCAATGACTAAAAAACAGGTGAAAATGCAATATTTTATGTAATTACAAACCAACAGGCATTTGAAATCTTAATTCACCACACATAAATTCCATTACATACATTCATTGCACACAATGTCAATTAAGTTAACATGAAGTCATATAACACAAAACTAGTTTTTAAGGTTGATATTTAACCATAAACAGAATCATAGTAAAAATTATGATATTTCCTCAAAGAATTAAATGTCTTAATCATAATGAACAACAATAATTTTCATAGTTGATGGACACAAACACACACCCTGAGAGATAGATAGAGAGAGAGAAATAAGAGATAGAGGAAGGGAGGGGAGGGATGGAGAGAGATATATAAAGATAGACATAGAGGGAGAGCATGGTGCGAAGGTGCTTGATTGGCGATAGTCATGATGTTATTGGTGGTGGATGCTATGTTGAGCATTAAGAGGGAATGGTTGAAAGAGATCAAGACAAAAATTGAATGTGTGCAGTATATATATTTTGATCTAAATATACCAATGGTTGGGCTATCATAATTTTTTTTATTTTATAATAATTTTCATGTTATTTGGTGTTAATGTCATTTGTATGATTATAAGTCTGCTAGCTAGGTCCACTAGCCGGTATTATCATGTGTATATGAGCTATTTTGGTTATAATACGTTATTTTGATATTAATTATATATATGTATGATGATAGACACACTAATGGGTCGTTAATAGGCCATGTCATTTGTCAGTGAGTTGTTCAAATTAAACATAGTTAAATTTGGTAATAACAAGTTACTTTGGTGTTAATCACATGTGTATGATGAATAATAAACTAATAGGTCTTATCATGTGTTACTAGTTTGATTTAGATTACATAAAGTCACATTAAATCGTAACAAGCATTATGGGTTAATGGATTGTGTATAATGATAGGTCTACTGATACTCATTCTAAGCCTTATCATGTGTAGGTGACTTCACTACAAGAAATATGTGCTTTTGCGACTAATTGATTTTCACTTTTAGCCACTAAATGTTATCTCGATAACCTATTGCGATGAAATTTAGCCTCCATGCTTTCGTCGCCATTTCTCCGTCGTATCAGGTCAATATTTTCGTCGCAATAAGTTTCGTCACAATAAAGGAACTTCTAACGATGAACTTTAGTCGCAATAGTGTTGTCGTTAAATATATTTCGTAAAATAAAAATAAACTTTAATTATGAGAAATATTAACTGTTGCAACTAAATACAGTGTCGATAGGGGAGACCTATGGCGACGAAATTTCGTCTCAATAGCTTTTTTAACTTTTAATTTTTTAATTTTCTAGATTATAAAATAAATAAATATACAAAATTCAAAAATACAAAAATGTCAAACAAACTTCATTCAAAACTAATATAATTAAACATAGAAATTGAAATATCATCGTATCGATCAAATACAATTTCCCAAATAAAAACAAATAAACTAATTATATTGATCATCACCTTCATCATCATCTTCATCATCATCTTCATTAGGTAAAGAGGACGAGTCTGGAAGTTGCGTTTTGGTTAATAGTAGTATTTGATTTATTTTTTCTTGTAAAAGCACATTTTGTTGTCGCAATTCCGCTATAGCCTGATCTTGTCTTTCAAAACGTTCTCTTGTTTGTTGATTCTCTTCATCCCTATTTACATTAGGGAACATGTCCGGAGTTACACTTCTCACTATTCGACCAACGCCTCGTATGTGTGAACGTCGAGAACCTAAAGCTTCTGTAAGACATAAGAACTCATCCACCGATGTCTCATCTCCACAGCTTGACACTGATTTCTTATATTGCTCATTATTTTTTTCCTGCATTAAACAATAAAATATAACACATTAAATGTTTTACTAAACCATAACATTCTTAACTTTCAAAGAGTGAACCCAAATGCAACTAACTTAATAATAAAACTTTTACTATAAACGGGTTAAAACATCCAAACCTACTTGAATAAACTAATACATCCAACTAAAAATTTAAACATATCAAAACGACCCAAACCCACTCTATTATACTTAACTATCTAACTAGAAGTTTTAAACGGCTCAATACGATCGAAACCTACTTTAATAAACTTAATACATCAAACTTGTAGCATAAACGGGTCAAAATGACCCAAAACTTTTAATATATTCAAACCATCCAACTAAAAGTTTAAATGGATCCAAACAACCCAAACCCACTTAATAAACTTAATACATCAATTTTTTAGTTTACACGAGTCAAAATGATCCAAACCCACTTTAACAAACTTAATACATCAAACTTGTAGTATAAACAGGTCAAAATGACCAAATCCACTTTAATAAACTTAATAAGTTAAACTTTTTAGTTTGTACGGGTCAAAACGAACCAAACCCTCTATAATATACTTAAAACATCTAACTAGAAGTTTAAATGGGTCAATACAATCCAAACCTATTTTAATATACTTAAACGCTACAACTAAAAGTTTAAACGGATCAAAACATCATAATAAAAGTTTATATATTTACCCAATCTTTAGCTGCATTGTCATTATACCACTTGCCTTCCTTGCAATGCATTTTTCTCCAACCTTCAACAGGGTGCGTCGTTCCGGTTTCTTTAATCTGTAAACTGGTAAACATTTAGATTTCAAATATCTATTAATAAATCATTAAAAAACTAGGCTTTGACTTCCTTGTATCGTCTATTGGCAAGAGATTGACTCCCATGATTGCTTCCATAAGGTAGTTTTGCTCTATTCATCTTATTTTTTTTGGAGCAGTTGATGTATTCGTGATTTGTGAATAACTCCTCAATGAGCCAAACCCATGCATCCGGATGCATCAATCTTTATGGGTTTCTCTTTGCCTCTTCGACATCTTTCAAACCTCCATGTTTATCAAAATGATTTTTTAATTTTGACTTTCTGTCTTTATAACAGTTTGCACAGTCTGTTTGGATCCCTATCTTGATTCCTTCCCACTGATCGGAGTTTTGGAAAGTTTTAAAATAAAAATAGTTCTACAAAAAAATAAATTATAAAATAACTACAAGTTATGATATTAAAAGATAACATTGAATCGTATACTTACAAAATCGTATACTTACATAATCTTAACAATTACTAAGTCAAAGAATAATATCTTATAAAGATATAATAAGCATAAATAATAAATATACAATTAATCAGAATCATCACCACAATAACTTGTGTCTAAGAGATCATCAGAATCATCATTTATTGTTTCTTCCTCATCTGAATTGTATGTATCTTCATCATCATCTTTATCATCATTAATGAAAGTTTCATCATCAACAACCGAGGCAACAAGGTCACTACCATCACCTAAATTTGTTCTCATAGGCAAGAAGCCTAAGTCAACAACCAGGTTACAATGATATGATTGAGGATCTCGTAAGTCGTCGGTCTCATCATCAATAAATTGTACACTTGATTCACCAACATCATGACATGATTCAACAAGAAGGTTATAATTGGATGATTGAGTGTCGTGTAATACATCTATCTCATTAACAATACCCATACTCGGATGATCCTAAAGTTTCCGATGGGAAACATCTTGCACAACCCTCCAATAGCTGGTGGTTCAAGAAGGATCTTGAAGATAGAAAACTTGTTTAGCTTGTGTGGCTAAAATATAGTGTTGACTGTCATATCACTCACTTGAGGGATACATTTCCCGGCTGGTGTCGATAAAAAGGATATTGCTTTTCTTAATTAATCGTCCTTTGCCAGATGTTTTGAACCATTTACAACGAAATAGTACAACCGAGTAACCATCTATATAGTTTAACTCTATAATCTCCTCTAGTCGACCATAATATGGAGTACCATCTTCTCCAATTGAAACAACACCACTGTTTTGAGTGGTGCGTTGGACATCACGACTATGTATCACAAATCTAACACCGTTGATTATGCACGTAGTGTAAAAAGATACATTCAAAGACCCATGTGCCAATGCCTTTAATTCAGTATTGCATTCTGAAGACAAATATGATGATGATGATGTATTTGCTTTATATCTAAACCATGATGAAAATTCGGTTTTCATATCACGTTCAAGAAATTCAGATTCAAATTCACTGTATAAAAGTATAATAGTTTAAATTAGTTTATCATAATAGCTAAAATATAAATAAAAATTTCTAAAACTTACGATTTGTAGTCTATAATTTCATCGCAATTGTTGAGTACAAACCATTCCAATGATTTTCTAGCCTTTTCAGAAAGTGATATAATTTTGTTGTTTGAAATTGGTCGATATTATGATGAAAATATGTTCAACTGCCCTTGAGGAATATCATCATCTGCATTTCTATCTAGACAGTTGAATTTTGTTTGTATACCCTCAAGATACATTGAGCAAAATGTTAATGCCTCATCTGCAATATATCCTTCTGCTATCGATCCTTCAGGTCTAGTTTTATTTCTGACATACGCTTTTAGCTTCTTCATGTGTCTTTCAAAAGGATACATCCATCTCATATATACAGGTCCACCAAGAATAGCTTCTTCTAGTAAATGAACAACTAGATGAACCATTATGTCGAAAAATGTTGGAGGATATAACAATTCCAATTTGCATAATATTTTGACCACATCCTTACTGGACTTTTCCATGTCTTTCAAATCTAAAGAGCGTGCATAATTTTTTTGAAAAAAGCATGCAAAGATAAATGATTGATGTTGAAACATCCGTGAGAAGGCATGCTTGAACCCCTACCGGTAGCAATCGTTACATGAGAACATGATAATCATGAGAGTTTCGGCTGACTATATTTGCATCATTAGAAAGCACCTTATTTTTAAAGTTTGATCCAAAACCATCAGGTAGTCTCACTCCTCTAATGAACTTACAAAAACATTCTCGATCACTAGGTGTGAAACAGTAAGGAGCGTGTGGTTGATAGACCTTGTTGTTCTTCTTTGTTAGCCATAAATTTTGTTGAATACCCATCTTTTCCGGGTCATGTCTTGCTTTGGGTGTGTCTTTTGATTTTTCATTCATAAGCAAAGTACTTAAAAAGCTCTCATATACATTTTTCTTCACATGCATAACATTAAGATTATGTTTTAAAAGAAGAGAATACCAATAATCTAGCTCAAAAAAGATACTGCATTTAGTCCAATTCAACTCTGACTCAACATGCTTTCTTTTCACACCTCCATGACTTGGATGTTTACTTGGAACACGAATAGGAAGACTTTGTAGTTGTTTTGCTATTTGTGCATTAGTCAATGGTTTAGGAGGTGCTCTGGTCTCTTTTTTTCCCATTAAATAACAAATCATCCATCCACTTATGATTTTTAGCCAAAAATCACCTATGACCAACATAATTTATCTTATTAGTTATTGGGCATGAAGGTGTGTCTGTGTTACAAGTAGGGCATGCTTTATAACCTTGACCACTTCATCCAGCCAAGCTGCTACGAGAAGGATAATCATTTATAGTCCATAAAAGTGTCGCACGCATCTTAAACACAGTTTCAGTTGATGTATCTCTCACTTGGATGCCCTCAGCCCATAACATTTTCAATTCTTCCACCAAAGGCCTTAAGAAAACATCTATATCCTTTTTAGGTGATTTAGGGCTAGGAATTAGCAAAGTTAACATAAAAGACGACTCTTTCATACATAACCATGGTGGTGTATTGTATGTTGTTAACACCACTGGCCACATACTATAAGTCTAACTCATGTTACCAAACGGGTTAAAACCATCAGCAGCCAAACCTAAGTGGACATTCCTAGGTTCTTTCGCAAAATCAGGATACCTTTTGTTGAATTCTTTCCATGCCTTTCCATCAATCGGATGACGCATCTTTCCATCCTTTGAGCGACCAGTATTATGCCAGATCATATCTTTTGCTGTGAATCTAGAACTATTCTTTCGTCGAAGCCGAGAACTTAAAGGAAAGTAACGTAACACTTTTTGTGGTACTTTCTTGCCTTTTGTGTTTTTATCAACCCATCTACTCTCCTTACAAACAGGGCAGTTTTGCATCAATGCATTCTCTTTCCAAAATAAAGCACAGTCCTTAATACAAGCATGAATAGAAAATCTAAAAGTTGGTTAAACAAACTATCCGTACATTTGTTAATGACTTTAATATGCATCAATTTTGCTAAGAAGTTTAGAGAAGTCATCCAAGTACAACGAGGATATAACTCCGTACTGAGCTCTTTAAACAAAGCATTAAATTCCGAATCTAACATGTTTTCTTTATCATTATCTCCATTTATATTTTCTTCAATTGTATTTGTTCTGCCATAACATCATCAAGCATATCAAACATCTCATTATTTGTTGCTAGAGTACGTGTCTTTGGATCCCAAAAGGCTTCTATCTCAGAAGCATTAGGATATTTCTCACCACGACAGGCCCATGCAGTATATGATTGTAGAAATCCACGATCATGTATGTGGGCATAAATAGTAGGCAATTCCTGAAGCAACTGATTCGAATTGGCATAACTTTTACACGGGCAATATGCTTTGCCTTCACTATTCACATGATTTTTGGCAATCTCCATAAAGTTGTGAAGACCATTTACGAACTCTGGACATCTTCAATTTCGTAACGTAATCCAACTTTTATCAATTGTCATGACTGTTGCATTAATAAGATTTAGACTAATAATCCAATCTAGAAAGCTCTAAAACATCTTTTATATGTAAATTATACACAAGCATGAACATTTAGACTATCAAATCAATTAATCAATGGATGGTAAAGTGTTATGCACCATAATAATCTAATAAAAGATAAAATTTTCATATACTACATCAATTAATCATTAGCTTCTATGGTACATTAACCACCATAATAATAAAATAAGAGATAAAATTTTCATATACTAAATCAAATCATCAATGGATGATAAAGTGTTATGCATACATTACAAACCTACAAATTTGATTCTTAGTAGTAAAATGTACCTTCTTATGTCTACCTTACAAATCAAGTATTGATGAAGTAAAGAGCTTGAATCAGTTGCCATATGAACAAAATCCAACACTTGATTGTCATTACAAACCTACAAATATCATTCGAATTAGTTGCTATATAAACTTAAAACAATAAATCAAGATAAACAAGTATATTTTGACAGAACATGAAAATAAAAAAAATTAAAAAACTACAGATCATATTTTTGGGGCAGATACCTTTGGCGGTGAAGGGGGTGCTGTAAAAGGAGCCGATTCAGCAGGAGGTTGGCGGTGAACGAAGCTGCAGTGGGGTGGTCTGTGGTGAAGGAGGTGTCGGCAATGAAGGAGCTGCAACGGTGATGGGGTCGCCTAGTGAGGGGGCGCTGACGGTGATGGGGTCGCCCGGTGAGGGGGTGTCGGCTGGTGAGAAGGATGGCGTTGAAGAGGTCGCCGGTGGTGAGGGGGCGCCGATAGTGATGGCCGACGGTGATGGGGGTCTACGGTGAGAGGGATGGGGCGCCGGCGATGATGGGGCACCGGTGGTGATGCGGCGGTGATGGGGCGCCGGCGGTGATGCGGCGGTGATGGGGCGCCGGCGGTGATGCGGCGGTGATGGGGCGCCGGCGGTGATGCGGCGGTGATGGGGCGCCGGCGGTGATGCGGCGGTGATGGGGCGCCGTCGGTGATGCGGCGGTGATGGGGCGCCAGCGGTGATGCGGCGATGATGGGGCGTCGGCGGTGATGCGGCGGTGCCGGCGGTGATGCGGCGATGATGAGGCGCCGGCGGTGATGCGGCGGTGGTTTGGGGGTCGATTGAAGGGTCGATGGTTTGGGGGTTTAGGGGTCGATGGTTTAAGGGGTAGATGGTTTGGGGAATTTGGTAAAGGAACTGAGAGTATTAAAATCATTCTTAACCTATGGAGACTAAAATTATCTCTATTGGGTTTTATTAAAAAAATTTATTTTATATTATTTGTTTATTTGAACATATGATGTATAAAAAGAGAAAAGAAATTAATTTTCACCTATAGAGACTAAATATAGTCCCTATTTGTTTTTATTAAAATTATTTTATTTTGTTTATTTTTATTTATCTGAACATTTGTTATATAAAAAGAGAAAAGAATTTAATTTTAACCTATTGAGACTAAACATCGTCGCTATAATTATTTCACTACCGCCAACCATTCCCTCCACTTTGCCAAAACTTGTAGCGACTAAACTAAGTCTCGAAAAGATCCTAAAAAACAAAAAATATGGAAAATTTGTTGCGACTACATTTAGTCACTATAGTTGTATCTGTAGAGACGAAATAATTTTGTCTCTAAAAATCTAGTCGTAATAAATCAATTTTCTTGTAGTGTTTTAATATTATCAAAGTCGCATCATGTAATGATAAACCTTCAACGGGACTTATCATGTTACAAAGATTTACACTAGGTCATAGGAAATCATTTTAACGCTAATGATTAGTACACTAATAGAATGCTAATGAACCTTCAAGACAAAGTCATTTTGTCATCACATATTTTCTACACTCTATTATGTTGCTAGAACTTATACATAAATACAAAATTTTTAACTGCACTACATTATCAGTTCTTATATATACGATTACAGATTACAGATACGTATTCATTTAGTAACAAGTTAAGCAATTAGTTAATTCTTCTCAAATTAATGAAACATTTAATTGATGTAGTTTTTATTGTTTTATGTTTCTTTATCTCTCATCATCAATTACAAACTTGGGTTTATATGTTAGCTTGATATTAGAAGAAGTTGAAGTAATAACACAAAACTGTTGGAAGGAAAAGTTAAGAAAGGAGTTTTAATATTAATGTTACAAGTTAATAGTTTTTTTAACGACAAATTTACGACCATGTTTCTATTAATAAGTGTTATTTTAATCGAGTCCATCTATGCGTTTTTTAGTTGGGATCGCACCCCAACCCTCTTAAGAGAAAACCTAAAACTAGAAAAAAACCCTTGGCTTAATCTAGAATATTTTTGCTTTGAGTGAAACTCGAAGTCAAAACCTTTCCATTTTAATTGTTTTGGGTGTTTCCTCTCAACCATTTAAAGTTGAGGATCACTCATACAAGTTAATAGTTAATCTATAAAGGTCAACTTAACCCACTTATTAAACATGTTATATTTGGGTTGACATGTGTGATAAACGAGTTGTGCTCCGGCCCAAAACATGTTATTTTGCATGGGTTGTTTTTGTCGTGTGAGGAATAACCGCCCTTTGTGTTAAACATACTCAGTCGTAAATCGAAATTAGTCAAACGTATATATCTTGGTTACTTCCACTTGTCTGATAATCAGTTTATTTTCATATTACTTGGATATTCATATAATAATTTTAACTAATCTAAAGAGATCCTTGTAACATTGTATTATGTTTTTTATGAAGAACAGTTGATATACGATAGAGACATACTCCCTGGGTCAAAAGTCTACGCTAATAATAATAATTTACAAGGCATAAGCAAACAAACAATTTCAAGGAAGATGATCACCCAAATCATATTATAATCAATTCAATCTACTCATCCGCTTACTTTCTCCTATTTATTTAATTGTTTCTATTTTCTCTAAGTTCCAACTTAAATATACCTGCTATTGATCATCTCTTGATCTTAATGGAAGGTTTGGATGGTCTTCCCTTGTACAGCTGCAACCGCTGCCTGAACCCCATCGCGCTACGCTGCAACCTTATTTCTAAAGAATTCAAGGTAAGACACTGTAAATTAAGCCAAATGTTGTAGTTTAGTTAGCCATTAATATTATAAAGGCGTGTTTGTAATTAATTATCAGGCAAGATCGGGGCAAGCGTATATGTTTTCAGAGGTGATGAATGTCACGTTGGGGGAAAAGAGAGAGCAGCAGCTGCTAACGGGGCGGTTTGTGATGGCAGATGTGTATTGCGGCAACTGCAGGGAGGTGTTGGGGTGGAAGTACTTGAGAGCTTTTAATGATTCACAAAGATACAAACTTGGAAGATTCATCATCGAGAAAGCTAAGATTCTCAAGGAATACTCGTGATCTCAATATCGTCATTCTTGTTTTTGTGCTAATTTTAGTTTCTCTACAACAAATTTTCTGATTGAGAATGTATTAGAGCAAGATTAGTGTTAAAGGTATTGTTCGTTCTGACAGAAACCATATTTGTACCACTGCATAACTGCACTTAATGTATTCATGGTTTGAAGTGTATAATGTACAATTGAGGCCATATTGACTTACAAAAGAAATGAAAGGGATTATGTGGTCAAAGTTGGCTTCCTATAGATACATAAAGTTTTCACTACTGATCTCAAACAAGATAAAATATAAAGCTAATTAATTGAAGTAGGTTACAATTTTTAAGTAATTATTGTAACAAAGTCACATATCTTAATTAACTGGGGAGTAGAAACAAATTCAAAATAAAACATGCATGTGTGCTCTACTTTGAAAGAAAACATGGGAAATTCAATTTAAATTAGACTCACCTGAAGACAAAAACTAATTGCAGCATGTTCATTTTGATAAAAGCCTAGTATGGTAGTAGCAACGTACTTCTTGAATTGGCATATGTACCTGCAAATCAAGATATATATGGCCTGAATTTGCATCTTCGTTGTAACAATTGGGAATTTTTCTCTAATTCAATTTAGTTAGGATTGCTTATCAATTCACAAAGACGGAATCAATGTGCAATGATGCTCACATGATTAAACTGTGATAAATCTAAACAATATGTATCAAAACAACACAAATACACTCAAGTAAATAGATACTGCTTGATATTATGCATAAACATAAGTGTTACACAGATATGGAAATGACAAAATGAACAACTGTACACAATACGCAAAAAAGCACTCATTTACGCTAACAAAAAAGTTCTCGCAAAACAAGAAAGTTCCGGCATCAGCATAAGTTCTCGCAAATCCAACATCTTCAACATAGTTTACGTCCCGAGTCTCAATTTATGAAATCAACAATCTCTCTCTATGCTCGGTGAATCAAAATTCATAATTTATTTGTGTTTCTTGACTTCTAGCCATGATTCTTTTGCCTTTAGCTGGCTTCAACTTGCTGAATCCATATTTACACTCCTTGTATAGCAAGTTCTTGAGCCACGTTGCCCTACTATCATTGCTTGGATTGTAAAATGGGCTTCTTCAATTGGTATATGTACCTATAAATCAAGATTTGCCCTACTTGCATCTTTGTGTATAATATCAATCCTTTTAGGGTACCTTTAGAATCTATATTACTTTTAGTGACAATGTCTTCTCAAAACGAACAACAAGACTCATTCCAATGCCTAGAGATGTATATTGCTTTAAAAGATCACCTGGGCAAGGTGAATCTTATACAACACAAATCTTGAAGACTAAATAGAAGTTGAAGAGCAAATACTTGAAGAAAGAGTGAAAAACGGAATGTCTTTTTCCCTATTTGACAAATAACTCACCTTAGATATGCCGGTTCGAATCGGCCATAGTAGTTCTGGTGAAAATTATTGGCAAAATTATAATTTCTTAAGTTATATAGTATAAACATTTATAATTCTTAAAATTATATTTTTGTAGTAATTTTTATT
Source organism: Flaveria trinervia (assembly GCA_025506515.1). NCBI lineage: Eukaryota > Viridiplantae > Streptophyta > Magnoliopsida > Asterales > Asteraceae > Flaveria > Flaveria trinervia. Next base: position 28,386,114 of record CM046443.1, read on the forward strand.
TTCTTGTTTCTAACTTTAAAAATTTCATATATATATATATATATATATATATATATATATATATATATATATGTACACTAGGCTAAAGTCCTGTGTAACACGGGTTCAATCAAAAAATTTATTGTTGTTAAAAAATATGCGTAAGTTATAATGTTGTTGATAATTTTTTGTATATCGATTTTTATGTATAATTTTTAACATTAGGAATATCTAACATTAGTAGGTTTTCTCTATTAATATTTATACATATAAATAGTGTATAATATAAAATGAAATAAATTTATAAATAAGAATTTTAACTAATAATCAAATTAAATTAAACATGGAAAACATATTTTAAATTTATAAACATCCAAAATTTATTTGTATACAACATTTAGTGTTTTGTTGGTTATTTTTTCATCATTATCTAATATTAATAATTTTAACACTTTATCTACTTTTAACTCGAGATAATGAAACATATAACTGATCATTATCCATGTTTAAAAACAAACTAACTTTGGATAGCGATAATCATTAGCTCTTGTTTTATTGTCATTGCATAACACACTGATAACATCAACTGTCTTCTTTAAAATTTAAAAGAAATTCGTTTTGCTAAAAGTGTCAAATCCAACTGTGAAATAAAATTATGATTTTCAATATTACTTACAGATACATCAAAACAATTTGTACATATCAAACGAACTTCTATCAAACATAATGATAATAATATGATAGTACACATATAAAGAAAATAAAAAGCTTAAAAGTAAAAGCATATAATACCTATTTATAGATTGACTATTGAAGTAGATCACCTTTAAAAAATTTTAAGTAAAATAATATTAATCCAAAAACATAATTATAAACAATGATAGGTTAAATCATAATCGTAGAGGATGAAAGTTCAAATATAACAAAAAATAAATACGTTTTGTTGAAGAAAACTTCATAAAACCGAAGCCAAAATGAGAACGTAAATGAACTCTCTAATGCGATATCATCAGACTTTATAAAGACAAATCGTGAGGGTTGTAAACCTGGGATGGTTGAGAAATATTTTAAAATCAAATATAATTTTATTTTCAAAAAAAGATACATACGAATTCCTTCAAACTAAAGATAGGTCGATTAAAAATTTTCGTAACTTTTGTTAAGCTTTGAATATAAATCGAGTATTTAATGAAAAAAAATGAATCAATAAACCAATTTCATAGATGAAGAAAATCATAAATGATTTGTATACTTTTTATTAATGAATTATTTGAAAAAAAATATCGGGTAAGATTTAATTTCCAAAAAAAGATGTGCTTTAATAGAGGGTTAAATTTCTAAATTTTTTTAATATCTTTTGTATATAAGTTAACTTTTAGTCAAATGAACCTAGACTAACACCAAGAACAGATACATATTTAGGCGGGAAATGTAAAAAATAGAGGCTTAAGACAATGTCATGTGGCACTAAAGTTATTGTCTTATTAATAAGTGTATATATATATATATATAAACTAATATTGGGTATCAATTAGGGTTCAACTCATCCTCAAATTGAGCCTCTTAAAACTGTTGGGCCTTATGTCTATGCAATAACAAAATGTTTATTAAAACCTTTTTAGACCTGAACATAAAACTACACACCGTATTATTGGTTGGATGAAGCCTTCACAGTCACACATCCACCATCACCGACCATTTAATACAAAACCCAAATTGGGATTTGGGCAGTGTTTGCTTCCACTGACTGAAAATTTGAAGGAACTAAAATTAATTTGATCGATCACTCTCTTTTTATACTTCTTTGTTCTTTTCTTCACACCTTGGAAGAGATTTAAACGGTAGATAAACACAACCATAGAAGGCGTAAAGTTATACCTTTGACGACCAATAAAATACTTCGCACCTTGAAAGCAACTGTTTCACTAGTTAACCAGATCATGAAAGATCAAAACTTGCAATGCTTTCCATAAACAATATAATTCCAGCGGACTACGATAAGGGTTGACGGGGGCAATAGTAGCTGATCGGTGGTGTTCGATCAAAGCAAAACCGAGAGTGGGGGTGGGGTGTGTTGGTACAAAACCAAAATCTTTGAAAGAATTTGTTGTTTCTTTTGGTTGCTTCAAAGTTTACGTAAACAAAGAAGATGCTACTGGAATATTTAGGAGCCTTTCTCTAAAATGGTGAACATTCTCATTAATCAATTGCAAACAAAACATCATATAAAGACTCCTACATGGAGTAGTCATGCATACGTGGGGTGAGTTACCATCCACTTACCCCTAACTATCCTACATGCACCACATGATTCTTTGACCCAATAACACTTAATCAAACTAATTTACTGCATAACTAAAAGCATATAATAAAATAAAACATTCGTAATGACTTGACTTGACCCGTAAAATAAAACCTGTTGACCCGTCAAGATTAACTAACATTCACCCCTTTAATCTTGACATTGACCGTCAATTCATCAAAATAGAGCCGGTTCCTCTAATTCAATCAAGTTGGCTTCTTTCTCCTTGCCCTCGATCTTCTTCTTTTTCATCATGACTTTTTAACCTTTCTTCATATGCTTTGAGTCTTCCCACCGCTTCTTTAAAAGGCATTGTTCAATCTTTGAATATTGCTCGATTGAAGCAACGATTGGTATATATTTCTTCGAGGTTGAATTTAGAAGCTTTCTCACAACGACCTCTTCTTCAAGATTTGAACCGAGACTTTTTAAACTATGATACAATACCACCTATATTTCATGAAAAATCATTAATCGTCTCGTTCTCCTTCATCTTTAGCATTTCCAACTCGCTCCTAAGAGTCAGCAATCATGCCTTTTGGACTCGGTCCGCTCCTAAGTATCGAACCCGGATCGACTCGCATATGTCTTTAGCATCCTTATGTTTAGCACCTGTAAAAGAATATCTTTTGGTAACGTTGAAAAAATAATAGCTTTTGTAGTATAATTTTTCTTTTCCTCCACGCTTGCTCCGGTGATCAGGGCTATTGCTTCCCAAAGACCATATGCTTTAAGTATTGTCTCGATTAGGATCGACCATGACGTGTAGTTTGTTTCGGTCAACTTGGGACATTGAAGAGATACGTTTCCTTGCTCTCGAACCGTTACTACCGCGTTTTCTACCATTTCTTGCTAAATACTTGTTATCTTGCTATCGACTCTTTCGATTTTTGTTCTCTCTTGGCGCCTCTTGCTTTACCTTGTTGTGTCTTGCTTTAACTTACTACTAATCGATCGGTTTTCACCAATCGATTCCCTTGCTGCTTGCTTACCTTCTTACGGTCTACTTACATGGAAACACCGTTTCACTTGCTTCTCGCGAACCCCATGGTATGAGCCTAGGGCTTTGATACCAATTGTTGGTACAAAACAAAACCAAAATCTTTGAAAGAATTTGTTGTTTCTTTTGGTTGCTTCAAAGTTTACGTAAACAAAGAAGATGATACTAGAATATTAGGAGCATTTTTCTAAAGTGGTGAACATTCTCATTAATCAATTGCAAACAAAACATCATATAAAGACTCCTAACATGGAGTAGTCATGCATACGTGGGGTGAGTTACCATCCACTTACCCCTAACTATCCTACATGCACCACATGATTCTTTGACCCAATAACACTTAATCAAACTAAATTTACTGCATAACTAAAAGCATATAATAAAATAAAACATTCGTAATGACTTGACTTGACCCGTAAAATAAAACCTGTTGACCCGTCAAGATTAACTAACATTCACCCCTTTAATCTTGACATTGACCCGTCAATTCATCAAAATAGAGCCGGTTCCTCTAATTCAATCAAGTTGGCTTCTTTCTCCTTGCCCTCGATCTTTTTCTTTTTCATCATGACTCTTTAACCTTTCTTCGTATGCTTTGAGTCTTCCCACCGATTCTTCAAAAGGCATTTTTTCAATCTCTGAGTATTGTTCGATGGAAGCAACGATTGGTAAGTATTTCTTCGTGGTTGAATTAAGAAGTTTTCTCACAACAACTTCCTCTTCAAGATTTGAACCGAGACTTTTAAACGTTGCTACGATACCACCTATCTTTCCTGAAAATTCATTAATCGTCTCGTTCTCCTTCATCTTTAGCATTTCCAACTCGCTCCTAAGAGTTTGCAATCGTGCCTTTTGGACTCTATCGGCTCCTAAGTACCGAACCCGGATCGACTCGCATATGTCTTTAGCATCCTTATGTTTAGCAACCTGTAAAAGAATATCTTTTGGTAACGTTGAAAAAATAATAGCTTTTGTAGTATAATTTTTCTTTTCCTCCACGCTTGCTCCGGTGATCAGGGCTATTGCTTCCCAAAGACCATATGCTTTAAGTATTGTCTCGATTAGGATCGACCATGACGTGTAGTTTGTTTCGGTCAACTTGGGACATTGAAGAGATACGTTTCCTTGCTCTCGAACCGTTACTACCGCGTTTTCTACCATTTCTTGCTAAATACTTGTTATCTTGCTATCGACTCTTTCGATTTTTGTTCTCTCTTGGCGCCTCTTGCTTTACCTTGTTGTGTCTTGCTTTAACTTACTACTAATCGATCGGTTTTCACCAATCGATTCCCTTGCTGCTTGCTTACCTTCTTACGGTCTACTTACATGGAAACACCGTTTCACTTGCTTCTCGCGAACCCCATGGTATGAGCCTAGGGCTTTGATACCAATTGTTGGTACAAAACCAAAATCTTTGAAAGAATTTGTTGTTTCTTTTGGTTGCTTCAAAGTTTACGTAAACAAAGAAGATGATACTAGAATATTAGGAGCATTTTTCTAAAGTGGTGAACATTCTCATTAATCAATTGCAAACAAAACATCATATAAAGACTCCTAACATGGAGTAGTCATGCATACGTGGGGTGAGTTACCACCCATTTACTCCTAACAAACCTACATGCACCCCATGATTCTTTGACCCACTACTACTTAATCAAACTAAATTTACTGCATAATTAAAATATATAATAAAATAAAACACTCCTAAATGCTTGACTTGACCCGTAAAATAAAACTCGTTGACCCATCAAGATTAACCAACATTAGGTGGTCTTCGTGTAACGTATAATGGTGAAGAGAAATATACGATGAACATTATTCACTTTTCATTTAAGGAGACTTACAAATATAGGGAAAACAAGAGCAATCATTGGAGCTATACATGGAATATAATAATTGACAATTGACTAATTAAATACATATTGAAAATAAATAGATGACAAAGATAGAAAGCATGAAATTAGCATAATCTCATTTCTCAATATGGACCCGCAAGATGGATGATCCGAAGATAAGACCGGTCTTGGACAATAAGAAAATGAACGTGGTTTGAGAAGTGGCTTGGTAAGAACATCCACCAATTGATCATCGCTAGCGATGTGTGTAACTCTTAAAAAACCATCTTGAACCTTTTCGCGAATGAAATGAAAATCCAAAGCAAGATGTTTTATACGTGAATAAAACACAAGATTAGTAGAGTATGTGATTACACTATGGTTGTCACAGAATATAATTTGTGCAGCAGAAAATTTAAAATCAAGTTCCAAAAGTAAGGATTGTAACCATAGAACTTTGGTAGTGGTTGAAGCCAAAACTCTAAACTCTGCTTCGGTTGAACTTCTTGCCAATGTAGTTTGTCTTTTTGAGCTCCAAGAGATAGGGTTAGATCCAAGGTAGACAATATATCCTGTGGTACTTCTATAATTGTCTTTATCACCAGCCCAATCTGCATCTGTAAATGCATGGAGATTGAGGGGAGAGTGACAACGAAGTAAAATACCATAATGAATGGTTCCGTGAAGATATCATAGAAGTCATTTCAAGGCAGTCCAGTGGAGAGAGGTGGGAGCATGCGTAAATTAAGAGAGGCAGTTTACAGTAAAGGAAATGTCTGGTCGGGTAAAGGATAAATATTGTAGGGCGCCAACAAGGGTACGATATTCGATAGGTGAGGGATGTGAAATACCACTATGCAACGTGAGGGGTTTAGAGCTAGTAATTGGTGTTGATATAGGTTTACAGTTGCTCATATTTGCTTTAATAAGTATGTCATGAATATACTTCTTTTTGAAAGAAGTAAGCCATTCGTGTGAGAAAGGACCTCGACTCCAAGAAAATAAGAAAGAGAACCAAGATCTTTTAAGGAGAATTTGGTTGTGAGAAGTTAAATAAAACGATTTAGAAGAGCTGGTGAAGGTCCGGTTATGATTTTGTCATCGACATAAACTAGAATGAATATTGGAGAGGAGGTAGTAGTAAGAGTAAAAAGAGATAGATCAGAAAAGGTAGGTTTGAAACCTTGTGACATAAGATATGATTTTAGGTCATCGTACCACGCATGAGAGGCTTGACGAAGACCATAGATTGCTTTTTGGAGTTTGCAAACATGATTTGGAAAAGAAGGATTGATAAAACCAGGGGGCTGATAAACGTCCTCGTGAAGAGTGCCTTATGGAAAAGCATTGTTTATATCAAGTTATCAAAGTGACCAATTTTGAGAAACCGCAACAGAAAGAACAAGACGAAGAGTGGCAGGTTTGATGACGGGACTGAAAGTTTCAACATAGTCAATGTCGGGTCATTGATTGAAACATTTGGTGACTAATCGTGCTTTTAGCCGGTCAACGGTTTCGTCGGTTTTATATTTGGTACGAAAACCCATTTGCAACCAACTAGCTTGGACGCATCCGTGGATGGAACAAGTGACTAAGTTTGATTAGTTCGAGAGCATCATATTCTTTTGGCATGGCTTTGCACCATGATGGATGTTTTTATGCATGAGTGATGGTAGGTGGTTGAGTAGGTGAAGATGGACAATTTGTGTAGAGTTGATATTGGTCGTTATGATAACGTGAGTTGGGTTTTGGATTTTATCAGGTGGAATATGTTTGAAGGGAGTAGGAGAAAGTGGTGGTGAGTGTTCGTTTTGGGGTAGAATGGAGTTTGTGGAGGGTGATGTAGAAGAATTAACATGGGTTGATGAATTATTTTGGGCTAAGGAAATCAAAAGGAGAAGGTGGTGAGTGTTGATCACTTTGGGCCAAAAGTAATGGGTTTTCATTATTATTATGTTGATCAGAATTGTAGGAGTTAGTGGAGTGGATATTTGTTGAAATTGTATGAATAAATATTATAGAGTTTGGAGGTATATTTGAAAGGGGATTAGATATAGAATAATAAATGGTAATCATGTATCAACGTTAACTTAAGAAGAAAAAGAATTTTGAGAAGTGAGTTTAGAATAAGAAAATTGATTTTCAATAAATTTCACATGTCTAGAAGTGTAGGTTTTAGAGGAAATTGGGTCATATGCATAATATGCCGTTTGAGTCGGAGAGTAACCAACAAAAATACAAGGAGTTGATCGAGAATAAAGTTTATGTGGGGAGTATGACCATAGCCGTGGGGAGTATGACCATAGCCAAGGGTAGCATAGACAACCAAAACAACGAAGTTGTTGTAATTAGGTTGTTTTTGGAAGAGGCGAAAATATGGAGAAGTATTGTTGAGAGTGGATATGGGTAGGCGGTTGATAAGATAGGTAGCAGTAGTGAAAGCAAAAGGCCAAAAAGTTACCGGTATATTTGCATGAGATAAAAAAGCCAAACCGGTTTCAACGATATGCTGCTGGCGTCGTTCGGCATAACCATTATGTTCCGATGTATGTGGCAGCGAAGTAAGGTGAGTGATACCACATGAGGATAAATGTGGAAGAAGTTTAATGTATTCACCTCCATTGATATCACAGTTGTGTAGAACATATCTAGAGATTTTTAATACATTCACAACATATAAGAATCTGTTGATATGTTCTTGAAGAGATTCACCAGGAGCATTTGAGAAAGTTTCATACATATGCTTCAGCCTATTTTTCTCTGACTTCTTTAATCGTGATTTTGGTTAACCAAAATGTGCTCTCTATCAGTGATTTTTGTTCTGATTTCAGGATCATTGAAATAAAAGACTGATTGAAATCTGGTCACCCACATAGTGTAATCCGGCCAATGCAAAAGTAAGCATTAGAACTTTGTTAGTGACTTTAACAGAGCTATCGAGTGAGCATGACATGATGAAGTGATCAAAATTTGTTTTAAGTATTTTACTTTTGACTCCATATTGTAGGATCAGGTGACACAAATTGTTCATCTAGGTGTTCAAAGTCTGCATAGAACATGTTTTAACTGTTGTTATGCATTAAGAAATGATTGAAAATCTGGATGCAATCTATCTAAATGAGAATATATTGGTTAATTATGTTGTCAATATGCTCAATCACAGTGTTGAATTCTTTATTTTATGCAATAGTGACATTTCCTCATACTTTGATTATGTGGAATGTTTAGTTGAGTGCTATCAGATATAGAATGATAGGAGGATTAAGTCTAGACCATGATATCTCTGCTGTTATTCTATTCTTAGAACATTTGAGTTATGTGTCATGCATATGATAATCAAAGAATTGGCATATTAACTCAAGGTGGCCTCATCTAATTTTGCTATCAGAAATGCGACAGCCTAGAGTGTCCATCTTTCCTACTTATGAATCGTTATGATTCCTTCACCCATACCCTTATGAATCTTTAGATTTACATATTAGCTTATCTGCTGAATTTGTTGACTTAGAATCATTACCGATTCCTATCCATTTAGATATAAATTTCCTATGCTACGAATGCTTCATCATTGTGCAAAGTGGTCTTGATTTAAGTCATCTTACATGTCTTAAAGGAAAGCCAAGATTTTGTTTCTATCATCTTTGTGGTTATAGGGGAACATATTGTATCTATTAATGTACTTAACTTACATAATTGATGATAATAGACCTGGGGTTGAGTTTATTGTATTTAAAAAACTAATTAAGCTTTATATGTCTTATATATGATAAGTTGTATATAGTAGGATTATTTTTGAGTCAGAGTTTCTTCCTATGAGAGTTTGGCTCAAGGTTGCTTATTTCATAATCATGATAAGTGTTAAGAAGCTCAAAACTACTAATAAAATCTCTTTGAGTGATCCTCTTAAAACCAAGTGTTTTGGTTGAAGTCTGTTTCATTCGGAGTACAGTTTAATCATCCGGCAGTACAATTTACTCATTCGAGAGTAAAGAGTAATTCATCTGAGTTTGTAGTTTTTTTCTTTTACTCATCAAGTAGTAAATCATGTCTGGTAGTTGACCTAATTTGACCATATAAATAGAACTTTTAGGATAAATTCATATTATCTACAAATTCCAAAAATTCCCGACTTCAAACCCCAAGCTCCTGACAAAACAAATTCACTTAGTTAACCTAGCTCTAACCGTTTTCATAGATGTTCTATACTTATATCAATTATGAATAGTTAATAGTTGTTTCTACTGTTCAAGGTGCATTGTTTCTGAACTGAATGTTGTGATTACACTAATTGCTACTGATTTGTAGTTGGTGAGTTATTATTTTCTTTGCAACATAATGTATGTGCATGTTTAGAGCTCAATCCTAAACATACAGAATTTCATCTTGTTAGTGATCACTCAATAGGTGATAAATGACACTTTTCAAACTAAATGATGTTTGGAGCAAATGAGATATAATGTGCAGAAGCTTGACAAAATGTCTTCGGGCCAACATGGAGGCATATTGCAGATGTTCTGCTTAAATGTTTATCTGCTCACAAGTAGACATTAGATAGGCTCAATACTTTTGTAGCTTCTATGCTAGTGGGTCTAGTATATCGCCAAAATTTCAGTTATTCTCATTATATCTTCAATGGAATGAGGTTTAATATTCAAAAGTCCAAGGACTATTTATTTTATTTCTAAGATGTATTCAAATTATTCACAATAGACTGATTCCTAATCTAAGGACCAATGGTGACCCTCTCTAGCTGAGTCCTTCGAAGGCAAGTGTGTTCATTACAATAAAAAACAAAACAAGAATATCACTGGAGAATATATGCCTTTGTTCCCTCATATGCTGGATCCTCAAGTCGCTGCTATCTTTCATGATGATAATGATGAAGATGCTAAGAATGCTGATGTTGATAATGAAGAAATTTGTGATTCTTTGGCCGAAAATTCTAGAGAATGGTGGAAGTTTTATCAAGTCGTTCCTTGCCACAGATTTCACTATCACGAGTTTATCAAGACTTTGTTTTTTTTTTCTTTTTCCGATGGTGCTGCTAAAACTTCTGATGTTCATGAGCCAATTGTTCAAGAACCCCCAACTTTTTCTTATTAACATCCAAATCCAAGGCATGCCCAAAAAGGAGTTGATTAACTATATGTACTAATTGCAGAATGCTTCTTTACAAGAGTCATTTACTTCTAAAGAAGCAATTATTGAACATCTTAGTCAAAGGTTAGATGATGCGTCTAAAAAGGTGGAGATTAAAGCCGTTGGCATTCAAACAAACTTTGAAGTTGTTATCATAGTGGAAAAAGTTAACGTGGGTGTCAAGGGAGAGAAAAAGACTAACGGGGCATTTGGTATGTACGCAGAAATTCAATGGAATTCGAACATGAATTCCATTGTTTATTGTGTTTGCTTGTTAGTAATTTGTTGGAACTGATATTTGAATTCAATTATTAACATGATCGGTTGTTGGCGGCGGTGGGGTACGCCATGATTTTGGCAATGGCCGCAGTTGGTGGTCGCGTTTGATTGTCGGCGGCGGTCGGTGCGGTGATATGTCGTGGTGGTGATTTATGCTAATGGAGGTTGGGGCGGTTGGCAATACCTGCCAACTCAAGTCAACAAAAAGGAAATATAGAAATAAAGCACATCTTTCTGAAAATTAATCGATGAATTCTATTATCATACTTAAATAGCCCTACTTTTAATACCATGAAATAACAAAGCCTTAGCCATGCGTCCTTTATGAAACCACAAGAATTAATTTTGATTTCAGATGTTCCTGGATTTGGATCGTTAGAACTTACAAGTGTAGAACCGACCGCTTCGACACATGCTCAGACTTTCCCTTTTATTTTATGTTTTCTTCTTACAAAGAAAAATTCATACCAACACACCGCTGCACATATATATTCGATATATGAAAAGATAAAAAGTAATCAAAACTACATTTGAAACCTTCATTTCGGTTCGTCAATTTAAACCATATATATTAATTGATTTTATATATATGGCGTTTTGAAAAAAATAATATATGTTTGCCAACAGATAATGACACAAATGTTCAATACATAACCAATTTTACACAGACTATCCTCGTATACACTTAAACCTATGATTTAAATGTGAAACCTAAGATGGGCTCTTTTAACCATATATAACTTTCTCTCTCTTTTAGTACATCTTATTTCCATAAATAAAGTTTACATTGTTCTAAGTTAAAAGTTGATTTTGTACGTTTTGTATGGATTGAACTGGGTCAGAAGTATCAAAAATTTAGACGGGGACAGAAGCAAGGGAAAGGGTGAGTCAGAAGCAAAAAACTCGATTAGAAGGTGAGGAAGAAAAATCTAACAGTTTGACTACTTACCCGGTCAGATCAACTCATATCAAACAACCCTTTAATATTATAATGTGAACTTGCTTTAATTAACTTAACTCTGATGCAGTCGGAAATAAAGAGATAAATAATTAAACATGTTGATTCAACGAGAATACCAAGAACAATCCTTCTAACTATTGTTGATTCTCAAAGAATACCAATAATCAGGGTTTACACTAACACACACAGTGATAGAGAGAAACAGATTTTCATAAACTTCAATAATCCTTTCACCCATCACTTACAAACATTTAAAGAAACAAAGCAAAATTCGAATGGGCCACAAAACATAGACGGGCCGAAAACTGGGCCAAATGTAAAGTTCAACAAAACGTAAAAATAAGACAAAATACAAATAACTCATAAACTAAGCCGCTTTTGGGCTGAAACGATGACCCAACCCGCCAATGGCGTTCGTGAAAACGGGCTCCTCGGTCCGACGGTCGTTTTGACTGGTCGCAGGCCCAAAATGGAGACTTCTAGCCCAAGTTATGGTTGTTTCAGTGAAGCCCGTTTTGATAAGCGATCTTAGGCCTCCAAAAAGGCTAAAGCTTGCTCATCCATGCTTGGGTCCACATCATTCCCCCCTGGGTAGACAAAATTCACCCTCGAATTCCCAGCGGCCTTATCATCTGAAGAATCACCATGATATGACAGCAAATGTTTCATATTAAACACATCGGAATACCGAATATGGCTAGGCAAATTTAGTCGATAGGCATTAGGATTTATCTTCTACACGATCTCAACAGGACCAATCTTTTTGGCAGACAACTTGTTGTACTCCCCCATTGAAAAACGATCTTTAGTTAACATAGCCCAAACAAAGTCACCTTCTTCAAAATCAATATGCCTTTGTTTTTGATCAGCAGCTTTCTTGTACTTGGCATTCGCTTAGGTCAAGTTATGATGAACAACTTTATGAACTTCATTCAATCCCTCCACAAAATGTTGAACTCTCTTGGGAACTGAGCCAGATGCAGGAAGTGACATTAAATCAAGTAGGCCTCGAGGTTGAGAAGAATAAACTACCTGAAATGGACTAAACCCGGTACTTCGATTTTAACAGCATGATTGTGAGCAAACTCAGCTTGGTATAGTTTCTGGTCCCGTGCTTTCACATGATCACCAACTAGACATCGTAGCAAATTACCAAGTGAATGGTTCACAACTTCAGTTTGGCCATCCGTTTGTGGATGATAAGCACTACTGAAACTTAGTTATGTATTCACCATCCTCCATAGACTGCGCCAAAAATGACTCAAAAACCGGGTATCCCGATCAGAAACAATAGAAGAAGGCAACCCATGTAAGTGATACATATCATGAAAAGTTGTGCCACATTAACAACATCAGTTGTCTTCTTACAGGGAATAAAATGAACCATCTTAGAAAACCTGTCAACAACGACAAAGATAGAGTCGTTACCCCTTTGTGTACGCCGCAACCCCAACACAAAATCCATGCTAATATCAACCTATGGCTGCAAAGGAACCGGCAATGGCATGTAGAGGCCTGCGTTACTTGCTGTGCCCTTAGAAACTTGACAAATACGACACCTCTTAACATAACGATCCACTTCTTTCCTCATGGTAGGCCAAAATTAAGAAGCTTGTACCAACTATAGAGTACGATCACGACCAACGTGCCCCTTCCCATACAACTCTTTATAATCTGTAAATGCAGACTAGAATCAGGAATACTTAGTTGATTCCATTTGAACAGAAAACCATCTTGTACAAGAAAATCTTACTTCAGTCCAGTCTGCACATCCTGCATAATAACTGAAAAATATGGATCAATGGCTAACTGCTCAGAATGACATCTAGGCCTGGCACATCAACCCTCATAGACACAAGCAGATTACTTCTCTTGCTTAGGGCATCAACAACTCGGTTCGAAGCTCCAGTCTTGTGTTGGACAACAAAAGTAAAGTTTTTAAGAATGCTAACCAACGCCCGTGCTTATGTGACACCTTGTCTTGTGTATGAATATGCCTTAAAGAATCATGATCAGTGAACAAAACAAACTTTTTGTGAAATAGATAGTGACGCCAATGCTTTACAGCTTGGACCACTGCATAAAACTCCAAATCATAAGTACTATACCTCAACTTTGGACCCGTCAATTTCTCAATAAAGTAAGCAACAGGTCGGCCACCTTGACTAAGCACCCCACTAATCCCAACCTTTGAGGCATCAGTATGAAGTTCAAATACTTGAGAAAAATCAAGCAATACCAGAATAGGTGAAGTGGTGAGCTTGGCTTTTATAACTTGGAAAGCACGCTCAGCCTTTTCTGTCCATAAAACGTCCTCCTCTTCATGCAATCTGTCACGGGAGCCATAATAGAACTAAAATGTGGAATGAACTGTCTATAAAAAGAAGCAAGCTCATGAAAACTACGAACTTTAGTACTGGTAGTGGGAGTTGGCCAATTTGTAATAGCTGCTACTTTAGATTCATCCACTTGTATTCCCCTGCCAGAAACAACATACCCCAAAAACATAACTTTAGGGGCCATAAAAACACACTTCTTTGATGCTGCATAGAAACTATCGCTGCGAAGTAAGGACAAAACTTGCCTGGCATGCATGAGGTGCTCACTAGAAGAAGCACTATAAATAAGAATGTCATCAAAATATACAACCACAAAGTTCCCTATAAAAGATCTGAGCAACTGATTCATCACACACATAAAAGTGCTTGGTCCATTTGACAAACCAAAAGGCATTACCAACCATTCATACAATCATTCACGAGTTTTGAAAGCAGTTTTCCATTCATCACCAGGCCTAAGACGAATCTGGTAATACCCACTCTTCAAATCCAACTTTGTGAAAATAGTAGCACCACTAATCTGATCAAGCAAATAATCAAGTCTAGGGATAGGAAACCTATACCTCACAGTAATCTTGTTGATAGCTCGACTGTCAACACACATGCGCCAAGTGCCATCTTTCTTTGGAGTCAACAAAGCAGGAACAACACAAGGGCTCATACTTTCACGAACATGGCCCTTAGTTATCAACTCCTCAACCTGTCTTCCCAACTCCTCATGCTCTACTGGGCTCATCCTGTAATATGGCCTGTTAGGCAATTTGTTGATACATGTGTACCTAGTTTATGAGCTTAATGTAAATGTCTGTCATGTCTTACACATATGAAATGAATGAGTTGAATGAAATACAATATGTGATTGACGCTTATAATGTTTAATGTTTCATTGTTTATTATGTGTTAAAGTATCTTGAACTAACTATATAGGTTTGTGGTTGTTTGCATAGTTTTTAGTCAATAAAGATTGAGAAACGTGTTCAAACTTAATCGTATGAAGTCTTCATGCGAATGGACCATACACATGAATACTTCATGCTAATGGACCAGTCGCACGACTAACCAGGAGACTGGATCGGTCGCACGATTAAGACATAAGATTGACTCAGTTGCACGACTAAACCTTCAGTCGTGCGTATGGATCAATCGCATGATTCAGTCGCACAACTGAACCATGCTAATGGTTCAGTCATACGATTGGAAACCCATAACCTATATATACCACCTAATTCGTGGAAAACGTAACAATTGATAGACTTTGGACACATACCCGTACCCTAGCTGTCCAGAACGTCCAGAAAGCCAGTTCCAAGTTCAAAGTTCGCAATTGATCTTGTTCTAATCATTCTTAATGTTTCTTTAATCGCTAGATTGATCGAGACTGCGTTCTCATGATTGGATCGCCAATTAAATAGGATTCCACACTATTTGATCTGGTTTCACGCATTATTAGTTAGTACTCCGTGCATACACGGTCCTAACAAGTGGTATCAGAGATTTGGCTCTTGATTTTGCGCGTTGATTCAATTAGTTTCGGTGTAAAAATCATGTTTTTCATTCAAAAGAGTCATCTTTTTTTAGTAAAACAGTGTTTTCGACGTCTCCAGGTCTCAAAGTTTACGTTTTTTAGCTTACGGTAGATTAGGGTTTGTGAAAAATCGTATTTCGGTGTCAAAGTGTTAAAACCTTCGAATTTTCAAAAACAGCAGCCTTCAGTTGCACGATTGGATCAATCGCACTACTGAACTCAATCGCACACCCATTCGCACGATTGAACTCAGTCGCTCATCCATTCGTACGACTGAATATCTTCATTCGCTTGTCTCTAATCACACACTCCATACATACGACTGAATCCAATCGCACCCTTCATTCGCACGACTAAGTCAATCGCATTAACTCATCCGCATTTGTCTAACCACGTGATTGACTCATCCGCATTTGTTCAATCGCACGATTGACTCATCCGCATTTGTCCAATCGCACAATTGACTCATTCACATCTGTCCATTTGATCAAGTTTAAAGTTCAAAGTTTAAAGATATGGAAGATCAGTACTCTGCGTTTACTGCCAAAAGGGACTCTCGCATCCAGAACCTTCTGCTTCTAGAAAATGAAACTGGGAATCACAATAAACCACCTAAACTTATAACGTTAAATGATTACCCATAATGGAAGGAGCAATTCAAGATCTACTTTAATGGAGTTGATCCCAACCTTTGGGAATCTATTGAGACAGGTTATAATATGCCGGTTGGTGCTCATGGTGTTAAATTAACCTTGGGTGGTATGACTGACAACCAGAAAGTGAAGTACAATGCTAAAAAGAAGGTGTATGCCCTGTTGACTCAGTCAATACCAAAAGACATTTTACATCAGTTTTCTGAGAACAAACAGACAAAGAAGTTACGGGAAGCTTTGGAGAAAAGATATAACAGGAATGCGACATTGAAAGCTTTAAAGGCAAAGGCTCTGAAGAAAGAGTTTGATAACTTCTCTTTGATAGGGAAAGAAACCTTGGATGATGTTATAGACTGGTTCTACCATCTAATGAGTGAGCTGCACACTTATGGGGTCTCAACGTCAATGGAAGATAAGGTGTCAAGCTTTGTAGATGGTTTGCCAGAAAAATGGGACTCATTTGTGTCGAATCTAAGACAGAACGATATTCTGTCAAAGTTAGATATAAATGACTTCATATTGAAGTTGAGAGAGGAAGAAATAAGGATGAAACACAAGTCCTAGAAAGGATCCTATGATCAGAATCCTTTACATTTTAACTCCTCTCCCACTCCAACCAGTTCAGGAGCACCTCTTCAAACAACATTTGTGTCTAGTTCAGCCGCTCCTTCTCAAACCACAGCTTTAGGATCTAAAACGTCAGGGTCATCTGGTACCCAATATATCATACCTGAAGCAAATGCTACTAAGTTGAAGACTGAGAATATCAGAAATATTACTGTGGAGGTTGCAAAGGAGCATATGGACCTTCTAGCAGTAGTTTTTCATTCTTACGATGGTCTAGTTGCAGGGAAAATTGGTAATTGTCATCTGGCCGATGAAGACTACGAGTAGGTGGATGAAAATGAACTAGAAAGAATGGATATCATGTGGGCGTTGGCTAGTGCTGTAAGAAGGGTGAAAAAGTTTGTGAAAAGGACAGGACAGAACTTGGTAGTCACAAAAGACACAACCTTTGGTTTCGACAAAACCAAAGTTACCTGTTTTAACTGTGGAGAAAAGGGGCATTTCAAACGTGAATGTGTTAAGCCCAAGAAAACAAGTAATGAAAATCCATTCTCAACCTTCACCCATCAAGACAAATAAATAAGTGGAGCTAACTCATCAGGAAAAGAGACAAAGGTCTTGACTGCTCAGGATGACGAAGGGCAGGATTAGACCTTCCCTTTTGTGTCTCCGGGTGAATCGAATATTGCTTGTGTCGTGGGATTGGATGATGACTCTTCGAGTGAAGGGGAAATCGCAGTTGAACTAGTGATGTCAGATAATGAAGATACTGCGAATGTGGTCGATCACCTGATTGAAGAAGAACTCGGAACAATATGTTCAGAATCTCCAGCATCCGAAAAGTCAAACTCTGCATTGATGGCTGATTCAACCGAGTCTTCACATGTACGTAAAAAAGACCAACTTTTTGAGAATCATGCTTGTATTGAATGCAACAAATTTAGAGAAAGCACAGATTTAAAATTTGCTATGTTATTAAACCACAATGATAGTTTAGTAAATGACTTACAACTGTGCATAGAAGCTAATCGGATTTTAAAACAAAATGTGTGCAGTTATAAAGAGAAAATAGAACTGTTAAATAAACAACTAAGGGAAACCAAGGTTGTAACATCTTGTATTTTTTAGTTAATTAAAAGTTTGTATCGTTAAATTCTTGTAAGGACCATTGTTGCCATATGTGAAACTTATGGGCTATTTATGCTTATTGTCTTATTGTTTTTAATCATTTAATTTGAAAGTTAATAATGTGAATTATTACTTAATAAATAAATAATGATCATAATAATAATAATAATAATAATAATAATAATAATATTATTATTATTATTATTATTAAGAATATTAAGAATAGTAAAATTATAAAAAATAATAATAACAACTAAGAATAATAATAATAATAGTGATATTATTATTATTATTATTATTATTATTATTATTATTATTAATATTACTACTAATAATAACAAATTTTTTAAGATGTTAAACTAAACTTAATTAAGTTGGAAGGTTTGTCTTGCCATTTTAAAGTTTTTACATAAAATAATAACAACTCGAATTCCAAGGGGTTAAAGTATAAATTTTAAAGCTTCAAACCCAATCCCCGCCCACTTTAAACCCGGCGTACTCCGGCCAACACTCTGGCCGAAGTCTGGTGATTTTGCAATCTCCGAAATCCTTCGAATCGTGAACACCAATCATTTTCAACCACTTCAGGAACAAGAATCGAACCTGTTACTACACTTTAATTCAATTTTAAGGGTTGTTATGAGCATTCAAACACGAAATCGAAGTTTGACTTTAACCATAAAGCCGTTTGAGCATTTAATCCTAATAATAATCCAATCAAACTAACATAAACAATCACATGACTCAAAAATCAAATACAACTTTCTATTGCATCTATAACACATAAACACCTCTCATTGGATTCACTCCGAAGTCACGACCTGCATTTCAATTGAACATCGCCAATTCGTCAAATTATACTGAAATTGATAAGGACTTTGGATCCAGAGCATCACTCAAAGTTGTCCACGAGTTTATGGTTTTCATAGTCGTTTGCCCACAATTTGAGTTAAGTCTCAGTCGCGGTTTGTTCATCGTAGTGTTCGAATTCGAATCATCTTCATTCGGGTAATTAAACACATCTACATGATCGTTTTAACATGGGGAATGAACGCCCCATGAACCTAACCTATAATTGAATTGAATCGGGGTTCAATTGGATCCAAGAACAATCTAGGGTTCTTGGATTTGGGGGTTTTCTGTATGATTATGTTTTTAAAATTTTAAAACCGGGTCTTAGCATGGCAACTGCCCTTGGTTCGCTGGTAACACTTGTGACTTCTAAACAAGAGGTCATTGGTTTGAATCCGGGGAACCTCATGTTTTTTTTGGGGCCTTTTGGCTTTCAACGTTAATTTTATATTTTTTTTCTAAACTATAAAAAGCCATTTTAGAAAATTTGATTATTTTAAAATACTTTTAATTATTTTCTGTAAATTATTTTCTTAAAAAGAAATACTTTTATATTTTCTTTTCTTTTCAAATATTCTAAAAAATTATTAATATAAATAATTTGTTTTTATAAAAAAAGCTATACTTTAACCAAATCCTTGTTCCACAAATGTGATTATTTCAAACGTTAAAATTATTGTTAAGATTATGTTTATTACACTTTATTTAACCGTTAGGAAATTATTATAAGTGTTATAATTTTATATAAAACTTTATATAAAATATAATAATGTTTTTTTGTTAACATAATTATTGACAATCCCTAATACCACATTAAATCCTAGTCTTTGTTAATTCGTAAAACTTAATATTATTAAACTTAAACCTTTTATATATATATATATATATATATATATATATAATATATATATATATATATATAATATATATATATTTAGGTACATTGTGAAGGATTTTGCGTTGGAGCGTTATTTAATATTTCTTATTAATCATCGTTTCTATACTTATTTGCCAAGTGAGTATTTCTATAATCCTTTTTATATTTTCACACTTTGGGGTGAAATATGTTACCTTATAATCATTGCACTTGTGAAAATTTGATTCTTGTAAACTTATGACAATTCACTTCTATGTTGTGGTTAGTTGATCTTTGTAGCTACCATGTAATGTCGATTATATGTACAATCATTAACTATTGCTAGCCTGGCGACATCATAGATCTATGGGCCTGACAAGCCTGGTTGGTTAATCCAAGTACACTTAGCTAATCGTATATACTTGTAAATGTTTGAGACTTGTAAAAATTTGTCAAGGTTTGATTGTGCATTCTATCTTACATCCCTAGTTACTTTGTTCTCTAACTTATAACATGAATTGCCATTTTTTATATACTTATGTATTGAAAACTATGGAAATATCACCAACATTATGTTGACCCCTTTATTTTTTAATATGTTTCAGAAAATGCTTAAGTTTGATTGCCACTTTTGAAGCTTATTCACACCTAGGCATGGACCTAGATAAATAAATGGATGGGCTTGAAATATTACTTTTATGCTTGTTAATTTCTTTATTTGAGATTATGTTTGTAATGTAACCTTTGAAACTTATGAATAATATACTTGGATTTAATAATAACGTTATGTGGTTGTGAACGATCTTAACTCTCACATCTCGACGTTTCCGCCGTCGAGGTTGGGGTGTGACAAAGGTTGTTGCTTTTAATCAAGCCAATGATATAAAGTTCTATTTAAACTCCTTGGGAGAAACTAAGAAAGAAAAAGCAATTTTGGAAGTCGAAGTCAACTCATTAAAACAAAAACTGCATAGTTGGACTACTTCTTCTCACATAGTTCAACACTTAGTGAAAGAACGAAATAACGGGGAAGGGTTGGGTTACAAAGTTGTTCCACCACCACATGAGATCATGTTAAGTACTAAATGTAGACCAGTAAATAACAATCCAATTAATAATCATGTGGTATCCACTCCTCTAGTTAGTGATCCAGATTCCACGGGTAAACCGGTGAATTCTGTCACTAAACAGAAAGAGGCTACGTTGAAGTCTAAAGGTAAGACGCCTATTGTTAGTTTGGATGAATAATTTGAAAAGGTTAATGTAAAGTCCGGTTCAAACATGTCTATTTATGAACCCAAAACGACCAAACTAGTTAACCAACCACGTGCTTCACGTCAAAGTCCAAATAAACAAAAGGTTAAAGATGTTAAAAACGTTCAAACAATGAATTTTGTTAAAGAAGACAAAAAATCTAAACAAGAAGTGTCCAAACCCAACCAGACTAAAGTCACACCTATACCACACACTTCCCCAGAGAAACAGTTCCATCAACATGTAAAAGGTAGATCATGCTACAGTTGTGGAAAGAGATGACACATCTCTTCTAATTGTCCTTATTATCAGACTCCCAGAAAGAAAATTAAACTTTATGATAATAAACCAAGTTCTTCGAAAAGGAGTTCTATTACTCCAGCAAAAAGAATTAATGAACCTCAAGTTCAAACCGTAAGCCAGTCATCTGTTTATCACAAACAGGCCTTACACAAAACTGGCTTATGGAATGAAAAGTCAAGTCGAAATGGATAGTGGGTCAAGTTCATGATGTGTGATTCCTCTGGGTCACCCAAGCCAGTTAAGGCTTGGGTCCCAAACCTAAACTGATAATTTCCTCTGAATGTGCAGGGTGTCCGTTATAGTGCTATCACAAATACCTGGATTGTTGATAGTGGGGCGCCCAGGCACATGACCGGGAACTTGTCTCTCCTTTCAAATGTCAAACAAGTTAAAGGGGGAAACGTATCGTTTGCTGGAAATAAAGGAGGATACATCACCGCTCAAGGCGAAGTGGGAAAGCAGAAAGTGAAGTTTGATAAGGTCAACTACGTTCAACAACTACAAAATAACTTACTTTCAGTATCCCAGATATGTGACAAAAGATTCAAAGTTGTTTTTGACAACAAGAAGTGCTATATGTTGAAGAAGGATTACATTATCTCGGAGGACCAGATCTTAATGTCAGCTTCAAGATATAATGACTTGTATGTCTTGGATCTATCAAAGGCCTCCACAACTAATAATCAAGTTCAATGCTTCTTGCAAAGGCAACTGAGAAGGACTCGATCTCCTGGAAAAGGAGAATGGGACACATCAATTCACGGAAGATGAATCATTTAATCTAGAATGATTTAGTGAATGGAGTAAACATCAAGAATTTTTCAACTTCCGGATTTTTGTGTAGCATGTAAGAAAGGTAAACAGACCAAGAAGTCTCACAAGGCAAAGCAAGTAAATGCCATTGAATTGCCTCTCGAACTTCTACACATGGATCTGTTTGGTCCTGTCAGCACCAAGAGCATCGCTGGTGATCTGTACTATTATGTAGTCACTGGTGAGTACTCAAGATGCTCCTAGGTAATGTTTCTGAAATCCAAATTAGAGATATTTGAATCGTTCAAACAGCTGGTAACTACATTGGAATCTCTCGACAAGCTAAAAGTGCGACAGATTCAATCAGACAACGGCACGGATTTCAAGAACCAGTGGATGGAGGAATTCTGCAAAGAGAAAGGAATTGTACACCAGTTCACATCTGCCTACACTCCACAAATGAACGAAGTTGCTGAAAGGAAGAACATGAGCTTGATAGAGACAGCAAGAACGATGCTAGCAGACTCGAAACTGCCCATCTAGTTTTGGAATGAGGCAGTTGCCAATGCATGTTATACCCTCAATCAAGTCTTGGTGGTCAAACATCATGGTAAAACGTGTTATGAGTTGCTCCAGCGACGTAAACCTAATCTGGAGTACCTCCAACCATTTGGCGCACCATGTACGCTGCTGAAGAAAACTTAGTCAGGGAAGTTCAGTGAGAAGGCCGAAGAAGGGATTTTTCTAGGTTAGAACATACCGAATAAGCGAGTTTACAACAACTCAACAGATCAAGTAGAAGTGTTGTGCAACGTTGATGTTCAGAGATACAACACCCTTGTGCTGGAAAAGGCCCTGCATTCTTCTTCGATTATGATGGATTCCTTAAGTCATTCAACATCCCTCTCTCCCTTCTTGATGATGAGTTATCAACCAAAATGATGTACGATGTCTTAACACACCATCACTAGACTCGACAACATCAGGTTCACAAGGTGAGACTTCTAGTCCTTCAGGGGGAGCACTTGAGGTAAGCGACTCCTCCTCTGACGATGAAGAAGTGGAGAATGATCAGGTGGATCAGGAGGAACAGGTTCCTGCTACTAAAAGCACACAAGCGTCGAATGTTGATACATCTGACACTTTGGATCCTTGCACTCCAATGGCTAAATGCAGTTCCAATAAGGGGTGTAGAGCAATATAAACGCCAAAAATATGTGCGAACGACCATAAAAAATGAGCAAAGCACATGGAAAAATGCAAAATGCAATCGAGCTAATAACTTATGTTGTTGGTGCGTTATGTGCAAAAAGAAAATAAATGTTTTAACAAGAAGATAGGTTGTGTGCCTCTCTGCTGTGTGGTGGCACTAACCTGAGGATAATCATAACCTAAATATTCTAGAATTCTTTGTTGTTTGCGCCTCTCTGCTGTGCGATGGAACTGACCTGAGGCTTGGCATCTCTTTGAAAGCTCTTAGAATAGTCTCTTCTTGAAATATACCCGTAGACTTCTCAAAAATCTCCTGAGGAACGTTGATTACCATATAAGCGTGGGATCCATAAATGCTTGTTGAAATAATTAAACCTTAACTCATCACCAATATGGTTCAAAAATCTGTGTATGGATTAAAGAGGACAAGTATACTGACAATCATCATGAGCTGCG
This sequence comes from Flaveria trinervia, assembly GCA_025506515.1. Classification (NCBI taxonomy): domain Eukaryota; kingdom Viridiplantae; phylum Streptophyta; class Magnoliopsida; order Asterales; family Asteraceae; genus Flaveria; species Flaveria trinervia. Next base: position 28,409,507 of record CM046443.1, read on the forward strand.
GTTCTTGAAAGTCAAAATCATTATGTGCATCTTGTAGCTCTAGTGTGATTTCCTAAAATTGCTATTGACTCTTGGTCAAAACAAGAATCTAGCATCAAAATAGTTATTAAAATGTCCCAAATGATTCTGATATACCTGTATGATTCCATAATAATTGTACCATAAATGAGAAACTAGATTGAAGCTGTGCTTTCCAGGAATTAAAATTGGTTAGAAGTACTATAATAGGTTTAAATCCATCTCCATACTAAAAATACAAAAATATGTGTTGGTTTTGTTTTTAAAGTTCTAGTTGTTTTTACTTATTTAGTTATTTTTAGTCATTTGGTAGGTAAAAGTCATATTATTCATTTGGACTCAATCTGTGAATCACTCACTTAAAAGAGGTCACGTATGAGGTGACCAGTCGGGTTTTTAAGTTAAAAGGATCACTTCTGAGGTGATAACCCGTTTTTCAAAGTTAAAAGGATCATGTCTAAGATGATCATCGCTCGTAATGTTTTATCTATAGTTAAAAAGCTAAGTGTTTGAAAGGTCCTAAGGTCAAACTCATAAGTATGAGCCATTCGCACGACTGGACCATAAGTATGGTCCAGTCGCACGATTGAATCATACGTATGAGCCCAATCGCACGATAGAACCACAAGTAGGGACCAGATGTGCGATTGGACCATAAGCATGGGTCAATCCATACGATTGGATCACTGGAATGAACCAATCGCACGAATGGAGGTGACCGAATGAGTGAGTTGCACGACTGAAACCTAGTTACACAACTAAACGTGACCGACTGAGCCAGTCGCACGAATGAGCCCCAGTCGCACGAATGAAGCGTGCGAATAGGTCCAGTCACACGACTGAAAGTAAACCTAGTATAAATAGAGTAGAGTTGGTCGCATTTTGTCACCAACCCTAAATCGCTTTCTATTCGTACGACTACACCCAAACTCTGCCAAAATTTTGTTTGAGCATTCTATACCTGTTCTTGTTGATTCTAACGATTATTTCTTACATCTACAGGTAATGTGCGAAGATTCTGACCTAAACATTCATTAAATCAAGCCCTAATTGACGGAATTTGTTCAAAATAAGAACCGATACTAAAGTGTCAAAATAAACCTATAAAATGAACTAAACCGCGAACTTAAAGAGTATTAGATGTTATTTAGAGCTTTTGTGAGTCTAATGAGCCAATCCACTATGTTGAACATCAAGTTTAGCCCAAGAATTGAATTTAAATTGAAAACACAAAGTGTTATGCGAATGGACACACTGATTAACTGATTAACTTCAATCACACGACTGAGCTGGGTGAATGACTCAATCACATGACTGAGCTGGGTGAATGGCTTAATCGTACGAATGAACCATGCATCTGAGTTCAGTCACACGACTGGTTCAACCGCATGGTATAACATACGACTAAGCTTCGTCGCAGGCTCAATTGTACGGCTGAGCTCAATCGCACGACTAAAGCTCAATCGCATGAGTAAACAAAATGTTTTCAAGCTCATTAAAGTTCAAATGTCATTCACTTACCAAAATTCTAACGTTTATGTGTCTTGTGTTACAGCAACATGGCTAGTAGGTGGACGATGAGCACGAAGCACAACATCTATGCTCATCTTGATGTCACGTCCCAGAACGTTTCTGAGTTTGCGGGTATTATTGCTTTTCTACGGAGATCGAGGATCTTCAAGGCTATCTCGACACCGTAAACACCATACAGATCTATTCAATAGGCGTTCTAGGAAAACGTGGTTGTAGACAGGTCCTCTGAGCCACACTATATTCGGAGTACCATTCTGGGTCAAGATATTGCGATCAGCGAGGATGATATCAGGAGAGTTTTGGAGTTTGGAGAGGATGGAGACTGCCCGACTAGGCTACATCTCCTGACTGTGCGGGGATATTTTTTGAGGATCAAGTACTCTGGGGACATAAATGCTGGTGTGCTCAATAAGAGCAATATGTGTCCCTAGTTCAAGTACTCGACGCATGTTATCCTCAAGTGCATTGCCTCGAGGAAAGGGGGTTTTGATGAGCTTTCAGATCAAATCCAAAATTCATACGTTGCTTTGGTACTGAACCACCCGTTCAGTTTCTCACGGATAATCTTCACTTACTTAGTCGAGAATATAGAGGCCAAAGGCAAGGAAGGCTTCTTCATGTACCCCTGATTCCTTCAGATGATTATAGACCAAAATCTTCCTTTGCTGCCAAAGGAGAGTGATGATGTTGTGACCCTAGAGGTTATGGATGATACTACACTGGACAGGATGAAGGTGTACATGGGGAAGCAGATGAAACCCCTAGTCAGACGATTGTTTGGGCATCTGGCCCGAGAGGATTATGTGGCACCAGCTAGGAGGAAGTGGTGTCACGACGACAGTGACTCAGATTCTAAGCCTATTGTTCTACCAGCTGATGACTCAGATGATGATGATGACCATGGTGATGTTCAAGGAGGTGAGGCTCCAGGTGGATCCGAGCTGGCACCAATCCACCCCGACTCTCAGATGGATGAGGAGAAGGAGTCGGACGAGGAGCCATTGGTGCGGACAGTGGGCAGCAAGCTGGTTGCCACTGAAAGAGGGCTTGCGGCGGTTAGTGGACGCCAGGGTGAGTTCGGGGATGCCGTTACTGCTGATACTGATCCATCTTACATCCTGGACCATCCCATCAGCCAAGGGGGAGCATTCTCCTCTAAGGGATCGAGGAGAAGAGGATGGCTCAGCCCCATGGGATGAAGAGCAAAAGGAGGAGGATTACCTTGATCACTACCACATCCACCACATCCACCACAGCTACCACCACCACTACCACACCCCCTACCATTACTACCACACCTCCCACCATCACTACCACACTCCCAACCACCACTACTACAGCCACCCCTTCATCATCCACTCCTATCCCACCACCCATATTCACCACATCCACCACTACCACCACCAGCCACCAAGCAGGTCCCTCAACCCACTCTACCTTCACCACCAGACCCACTCTACCCTTCATTGGGGTAGAGGAATAGCTTGCCAACCTAAACTGGATGGTGCTAAAGCTGTTAGCTGCTGATGAGCAAAGAGCTACACATCTAAGTAAGCTTATGGAGCTCAATGCCTCTCAAGCACAACAGATTACCCAGCTTCAGGAGCAGAATGCTCATTTAGTTAAGAGGATTGAGTAATTGGAGGCGGAGAACAAGAAGATCATGCTCCAGCTGAATGGGTCAAAGGATGAGCCGTTAAAGATCCGAGAAGGTGAAGATGATGATGATGATGAGTCTGATAAAGAAGATGAAGATGATGATGAAGGATTGAGGGGAAAGAAGAGAGGAGATGATGATGATGAAGAAGGTGATGCTGCTGCATCAGCCATTGCTCAAGGTCAAGAAAGAAGGACTAAGAGAGCACAAGACCAAGGAGCATCCTCCTCAGCCCCTGCTATTGAAGAACTGACGGATCAGGAAAAAAGTAAAGATTAAATGTTTTGTATTTAGAAAACTTGTGTACCTGATGCAAATATTACATTTATGTAATTAATATTTATCTATTTTTATCTAATGTTTAAATGTCTTGATTAATTACTAATGATTGATGTGTTAAATGTTTAAATCAAGTAGATCAAACATCACACCAAGATGAATATGATGCTGCTCCTTGTAGCAAATCAAGTCTCAATGCACCATGATTCTTGATTTGCAAGGGATTGTCAAATGGTCGGTGAGCTACACTCCCGAAGAAGGAGAAATCATTCACGACCCGACTCACGAGCAACTCGCTGAGATGTTTAGGTTGAATCCAGACAAGACTGTCAAAGATGCCTCTACATTTGATGTTGTAGATACATGTGTTTCTGATCTTAATGTAATATCTTTGTATTGTCTTACACTTATGTAATTGTAATTGTACGGGTACTTAATGAAATACAATATGTGGTTGTGCTTAATGTTTAATATTTCATTGGTTGGTATGCAATAACGCTTATTGACTTAACTAGATAGGTTGTGGTTGTTTGAATAATATCTAAATCAATTAATGACTATAAAACATATTCAAACTTAATCATGTGAAGTTCTTATGCGATTGGCCCATGCTAATGGACCATACACATGAACAACTTCATGCTAATGAACAAGTCGTACGAATAAACCAGGAGATTGGATCAGTTGCATGATTGAAACATGAGATTGACTCAGTCGCACGACTGAACACTCAGTCGTGCGAATGGATCAACCGCATGACTCAATCGCACGACTGAACCATGCAAATGGTCCAGTCGCATGATTGAGAAACCTTAACCTATAAATACCACTTAATTGGAGGAAAAACAAGACACTTCAAATATCTTGATACCCAGACGTATCCTAGCCGTCTAGAGACCTCTAGTAACCTGTTCCAACTTCAAAGATCGCAGTAGATCGATTGCTAATTGTTCTTAACGTATAGATTCAATCTTTAATTGATTCTACGTGCGTTCTCACTGATTGGATCATCAATCAAATAGGATTCCGCACTATTTGATTTGGTATACGCATAAATCTGTTAGTATTCGTCGAGTACACGATCCCTAACAGATGTGACAAGTTATGATGAGCTTAATGATGTCGACAAAATAGAGATTGAGGATGTCACATCTAAGTACTATACAAAGTACACTAACCAAGAGGGCAATGTGATCCCCGACTTGGGTGACACTCTCGGCAGTGCTACATTTGACAAACTGAATGAGATGGAGAAAGAAACAGATAAGAATGGAAGCCAAGCCCAAGCCTCAGACGAAGATGTTGAGATCAAGAAGACTGAATGGGCAGCTTGTTTTACAGAGATGAAAGCCCAGCGCGCCGCCAAAGCAGAATGCCTACACAAAGCTCTACATAGTCAAAAGACATCAGAAAGTGTCAGGCAAAATTATAGTGTGGGCATATTTTGAAGATCTAAATGTTTATGCTTTAAAGAGGGAAAAGGGAATAGTACTTAAGATATCCACATGATCAGAAGACTCTCCCAGGTTTTGAGCTCAACCAGCTGGCACGCTTAGATATGCTATATGCTGATCCTAGAAAGATGTCGGGCTAGTTTGAGGCTGTCCTAAAGAAGGAATACCACACAGATGCGTAAACTTCAGACCCGAACAACCGAAGAGGTACATCCAAAGGTCTGAAGTGGATCCTATTTCTGGAAAGCTTAAAGTCATGCTGAAGTGGAGTCCCCCGTGCACAATGTCCAAGATTCCCTTACGGGAAATACCATAGGACTTCACTCGACACTTCAAATGGTGGTATTATGATTGGAGAATAGGCGAAGCGGTCATAGTTCTACATAGAGAAGGAAAAATGGAAATTATCCAGGTATTCGACCCAATGTAGCTCACGAACTTGTCTGCAAAAGATGTTTACACATTGTACAAGTGGCCACTATTCTATGACGCGCATTTTATTGTACAAGCCCTCCAGTTCCAGAATGTTATAAGACTCTGCTTTGCATTTGAAATACATCCAAGAGTTACTAGAGAAGAGAAGTACAAGAAATTTGAGGAGCTTATGAAGAATGTCAGACGTTAGAGGAAACTAGGTCCAAGGGGGACTTTGTTGATACATGTGTACCTAGTTTATGAGCTTAATGTAAATGTCTGTCATGTCTTACACATATGTAATGAATGAGTGAATGAAATACAATATGTGATTGATGCTTATAATGTTTAATGTTTCATTGTTTATTATGTGTTAAAGTATGTTGAACTAACTATATAGGTTTGTGGTGGTTTGCATAGTTTTTAATCAATAATGATTGAGAAACGTGTTCAAACTTAATCGTATGAAGTATTCATAGGAATGGACCATGCTAATGGACCATACGCATGAATACTTCATGCTAATGGGCCAGTCGCACGACTGAACCAGGAGACTGGATCAGTCGTACGATTGAGACATAAGATTGACTCAGTCGCATGACTGAACCTTCAGTCATGTGTATGGATCAATCGCATGATTCAGTCGCACGAATAAACCATGCTAATGGTTCAGTTGTACGATTGGAAACCCATAACCTATAATACCACCTAATTCGTGGAAAAACATAACAATTGATAGAATTTTGACACATACTCGTACCCTAGCCGTCCAGAACGTCTAGAAAGCATGTTCCAAGTTCATAGTTCCCTGTTGATCTTGTTCTAATCGTTCTTAACATTTCTTTAATCGTTATATCGATCGGGACTGCGTTTCACTGATTGGATCGCCAATCAAATAGGATTCCACACTATTTTATCTGGTTTCACGCATATCAGTTAGTACTCCGTACGTACACGGTCCTAACACAATTGGGATCCCGGTTCTAGATCAATATGATGTTGGATGTCACGCAAAAGTGGCAAACCATCAGGCAATTCAGTGAGAAAAACATCGGAAAATTCCTCAAGTGGAGGAACAATAGCATCATGAACATCACCATCCTCCACCACTTCCTTACCTATCAGCAAAAAACATCATCCCCAGCCTCCAGCTCATTCTCAAACTGAGAAAGAGTCAACAAAGTAGCAGTAGGTTTGGTAGCCACTTCCTTGGGTTTAGTGGGCAACAATATTATCTTCACGTTATCAAACATGAAACTATAAGTATTAAACCGCCTATTGTGTCCTACGTTACGATCATATTCCCAAGGCCTACCCAACAGCAAACGGCACACATCCATGGGAACCACATCACACCAGACTTTGTCCTTGTATGTCTTACCAACAAAAAAAGGAACAAGGGTACGCTTGGTTATTGACACCTCACCTCCCTTCTGAAGTCATTGAAGCTTATAAGGTATGGATGGTTCTTCGTTTTCAGGCTCAACTTTCTAACAGACTCTTTAGAAACTAGATTGTCACAGCTCCCTGAATCAATAACAAAAGTACAAACCTTCCCCAGCATGGTACATGTTGAATAGAAGATGTTATGCTTAAGCCAATCGTTATCATTTGCCTTTGGTGTATAGCATGAACGTCTAACCACTAGGCACGTCCCCACGTCTCCAGCCACCTCCTCTTCCATATACTTAAGCTCTTCATCAAATATTGGGGTGTCTTCAAAAATTTCATCAGCCTCACCACCATCTTCCCATTCCTCAAGGTCAGCAAACATATTTCTTTTACCAGCTTTCTTACATTCTGACTGTCGATGACCAGTCTCCCCACAGTTGAAACACTTCATGCTACTACCGCCGACTCCTTTAAAAGGTGGTCCACTACTACCAACACCCTGTTTTGTTTGGTTAGGCACAAAACGAGATGCCGTGTTACCCGAACCCGAACATCCTCCAACAGAAGATGAAACACCACTATGCCGGTTTTGTTTATCAAAAGCTAGAGCACGTTGATGAGCATCAGAAAGTGTCACCGGATCAAACATGTTAATGAAGTCCATGATCTGAACCCTTAGTCCACCAATGTAACAAGAAACAAGTTGCTTTTTAGTTTCTTGAATGTCATTTCTTGCAACTAATTGGTAGAATTCCATTGTGTAGTCCTCAATAGACTTGGACCCCTGTCTTAAATTTTGTAACCGCTGGTACATTAATCGTTGGTAATTATGAGGAATAAAGTTGGTCTTCATGCACTTCTTCATCTTCCTCCAAGTTGTAACCCTTGGCTTTCCAACTCTCTCCCGAGTCAGTTTCAATTGTTGCCACCACGCAGAAGCCCTTCCATGTAGTCTGGTAGCGATCAACAAAACTTTTTGTCTTCAGGAACCTCTTTGAGTTCGAATACTTCTTCAACAACAAAAAGCCAATCAATGAATTTTTCTGGATTCAAAGTATCACCATCGAATTCAGGAATGTTGGTTTGCATTCCTGTCTCCCAACGCCTATTATCACCCCTATCACCCCTTCGATTCTACGGTACGTGTTCATCAGAAGAAGAACCGTCACCCTCATAAAATGGATTTTCATCATCTTCTTCTTCACGACGCTTACGATTATGGCCTCCCTGGTTCATCAGATCTTGCATTTGATCAGCCAACTGATCAAAAAATTAATCTAACCGCTCCTCTATCCGTGCATAATACGCTATTCTAATTCCTGCTCATGAACATCATTAAGAGGTCTTTTTCGTGGAGGCATCTTGATCAGGAAATTTGGCTCTGATACCAACTGATGCAGTTAGAAACAGAGAGATAGATAATTGAACCTGTTGAGTCAACGAGAATACTAGGAACAATCCTTCTAACTATCGTTGATTCTCAAAGAATACCGATAATCAGGTTTTATACTAACATACACAGTGATAGAGAGAAACATATTTCATAAACTTCAATAATCCTTTCACCCATCACTTACAAACATATAAAGAAACAAAGCAAAATTCGAATGGGCCACAAAACATAGACGGGCAGAAAACTGGGTCAAATGTAAAGTTCAATAAAATGTAAAAATAAGACAAAAATATAAATAACTCATAAAATAATCTGTTTTTGGGCCGAAACGATGACCCAAACTGCCTACGGCGTTTGTGAAAACGGGCTCATCGGTCCGACGGTCATTTTGACTGGTCGCGGGCCCAAAACGGAGACTTCTAGTTCAAGTTATGACCGTTTCAGTGAATCCCCTTTTGATGAGCGATCTTGGGCCTAAAAAAAACTAAAACTTGCTCATCCACGTTTTAGCACAAATCAATCTCAAAGTAGGAAGTTTATGTAGCAACTTAAAGTTGTAACCGTTTTATATGCATGGCATTTATTTTAATAATAAATTAGAATTTTGGAGTACATATAAAATGGAAGCAGGTAGCGCATGGAGGCCGTACAGCTCAAAAAACCGTGTGAATTCAACCGAAAAGAACAACCAAAATAGAGCAAACCACGTGTATGGAAGTGATATATGGCTACAAAAGTCAAAATTGTATGTGAATCTTGAAAAGGTCGTATAACCTGTTAACCCTCTTACGCATGCAAATAGTCAAAGTCAAAGCTTCACATACCCTTTACCCGCTATTTATACATGCAGCTGCCATCTTTATCTCCATCAGCAATTCCTCAATCTTTCATTCATCATAGTCACAGAGAAACAAACTTAAAAATGGCAGTGATTTCGGTGAAGCGTTTCTATTGTGCCATCGGTGTTCTCGCCTTGTTAATGTCAGCATCTTTCAGTGATGTTGAGTGCAGAATGCTGCACTCGACACCACTAAAGGCCAAAACTTGCGATGGCGCCATTATCACCGTCTCAAGTTGCAGCGAGACAATTACAAGTTGTAGAGGGTTGCAATCGAGAATACAGGAGTTGGCATATATACTGGCTTCTGGGCCTAGCAAAAGAGGAGCGGGCCATTAATAATAACGAAAGATCCAACATTTTACTTTCTTTCTTTCTTTGTTATTATAAATTGTTGTGTTTTAGGGATTATATATAATCATTCTTTTTACCTACATCGATAGAGGAAATTGCTTACAGTGTTTAATTATGTTGTTTCTATCATTGTTATACGCTTTATTGACAACCCTAGTTGTATTGTATTTATTTTTGTAAGGTATAAAATATAGTTTATTTATTTATTTGGTTTCTTTTTGGAGATGAAAGATATGAAGGGCAGAAACATCATGAGGTGTGTTTAGTTGACTGAAATTAATGGCGTTTAAAAATAAATTTTACAAAATATCAAAAAACAGAAAACATGTACGTACTAATATTTTATTTATAATTAAGAAAGTTGAAAATTGAAATACAGAGACCGCTTGTATATAATGTTTAGAAGATGCACAAAAACACCTAAGGCATTTGCATGTATGTGTTTCCCTTCAAGACGTTGTGAGGAAGATTGTGCAAAACTTCCAGGAGACCAGAAGTTATAAAATGAAAAATTAGGATTGAGGACCGGACCATTTCAGAAATAGTTCTGTGTGAAACATAAGTCAGCTAGCTCTTGCGTGCAGGTGAAAACTAAATCTTTGAAGAGAGTAAAAATCATTAGATGTAAATGATCGAATACAAAACTCTATGGTCATAATTACCTAACTTTCATGTAATTAAGATTAACAACCAAATTAGTTAAATCTATATATGGTGTAGGATCGAACTACATAGCCACACAAAATTGAAATGGTTTAAAATCAATTTCACTACTTCCATATAAGATTGGTCAAATAGCTCATGAGTTGAACCTCACAAAATCAACTCGTAATTAAGTGGAGCTCGAGCCAATGTAACTTGTTGGCTAAATCGTTTGGCTCATTAAAGTTAAAACTAAAGTTTTTAAGGTCATAAGTTACTACTCAATTTCATTTATAGTTAATCAGGTATAATATGGTCTATGAGCACACTAGAGAACCCAAATGTAACTTGTAAGGTTCTTTTTCTATCATTTGTATAATAATATTCACCCTGTAAAAAAGTTAACATTGAAACAACGAAAATAAATAAATCAACTGCATGGTTAAGTAAGCACAAAATTAAAATTTATGTTTCATTATAATAAAAAAAATAGAAAATAACTAAACCTATATGAAAGAAATAAAAAGCTGAAAGAAAAATAAGAAAAAAATACAGCTTTTTGTGTATAGTCAACTTGTAACAGGATTTTTACAAGGGTAAATAAAAGGGTTATAGACTAAATCTAAGTAGCCACACAAACAAATTATATACAAACACTAGGTGCGCTGGCAGGGTAATCCAATGCTCTTAAAGAAGAAGATTGATCATTTAATTGCTTGAATCGCTCTCCTTTTTCTTCATCGATTGTTGTTTATAGAGTTGCCTTGGATTGCGTCTATTTGTTCATTTGTAGTATAGTTCATGCATATCCATTTAATATAGGTGCACATGTTGTCATCGTGTGCTTAGGTAATCTTAACCATATGAGACAGAACATTGTTTATGTTAGGACCATGTACGTACGGAGTACTAATAGATTCTACGTGAAACTAGATCAAATAGTGCGGAATCCTATTTGATTGGCGATCCAATTAGTGAGAACGATAACCCGATCGATCTAACGATGTAACAAACGTTGGATTGGGTGTTCTGGACGCTTTGGACGGCTAGGGTTTAAGTATATTCGAAGTCTCTCCCCAAGTGTTATGTTTTTCCACGAATTAAGTGGTATTTATAGGTTTGCATCTGCCATTTGTACGACTGAACCATTAGCATGGTTTAATCGTACGACTGACTCATGCGATTGAGTTATACGCACGATAGAAGGTTCAGTCGTGCGACTGAGTCAATCTTATGCCTCAATCATACGACTGATCCAGTCTCCTGGTTCAGTCGTGCGACTGGTTCATTAGTATGATTCATTCATGCATATGGTCCATAAGTATGGCCCATTAGCATGAATAATCACCCGACTAAGTTAAACACATTTCCCAATCATTATTGACTTAAAATTGTGTACAACAATCTCAAACCTATATATGAAGTTCATACATATGATTATACTTAACACAATAATAATATGAAATAATCAAAGATAAATAAACATCAAGACATATATCATATTTCATTTCATCATCACATTACGCATATGTAAGACATGAAAGACATTTACATTTAAGCACATAAACTAGGAACATCATGTATCTACAAACTCCTCCTTGGACCTAGTTTACCCTATTGTCTAACATTCTTCATATGCTCTTGAAACTTCTTGTACTTCTCTTCTCTGGTGAATCCCGCGTGTATCTCAAACGCGAAGCAGAGCCGTATAACGTGTTGGAATTGAAGAGCTTGTACAGTGTCTTACGTGTCATAGAATTGTGGCCACTTGTATAAAGTGTAAACATCATCAGCAGACAAGTTAGTAACCCACATTAGCTCAAATACCCTGATAGTCTCTATCTTCCCATCTCTGTTCAAAACTATGACTGCTTCTCCCGTCCTCTAATCATAATACTACCATTTGAAGTGTAGAGTGAAGTCCTGAGGTATTTCCCGTAAGGGAATCTTAGACATTGTGCGTGGGGGACTCCATTTCGACACCACCTTCGGTCTTCCAGATATAGGATCAACTTCAGACTTATGAATGAACCTCTTAGGTTGTTGAGGTCTGAAATTTACCCATCTAGTGTGGTATTCTTTCTTCAATGCTGCCTCAAACCATCTTGACATCTTTCTCGGGTTGGCATATAAAAGATTTAAGCATGCCAGTCGGTTGAGTTCAAAACCAAGAAGAGTCTTCAGATCATGTGGATATCAGAAGTACTCAATCCCTTTCTCCTTTTTAACAGCATAGACTTCCAAGTCTTCAAAATATGCCCACGCGATAATCTTTCCTGACACTTTCTGATGTCTTTTGACTCTGTAAAGTTTGGTGTAGGCATTCAGCTTTGGAGGTGCGCGTTGAGCTTTCATTTCAGCAAAACAAGCTATCTATTTAGCTTTCTTTAAGTCAACATTTTTATCTGAAGTTTGGGCTTTACTTTCATCTTTCTCTTTTTCTTTCTCCTTCTCCTCCAGCTTATCAAAAGTATCACTGCCAAAAATTTCACCCAAGTTGGGGATAAGGTTGCCCTCAGGGTTAGTGTACTCACGATAGTGGTCAAGTGTGACATCTTCAATCTCTATTTCATCCACATCTTGTAGATCCTCATCACTTAAGACATCAACTTCCGGAACATCTTTGACAATTCATCTGGATTTAATCTGATCATATCAGCAAGTTGCTCATCTGTCAGATCATGGATGATCTCTCCTTCTTTAGGAGTATAGCTCACAGGCCTTCTTACAATCCCTTGCAAATCAAGAATCATAGTGAGCTGAGTCTTGCTTGCTGAAGGGGAATAACATCATAGTCCACAGGCTGTTGAGCATCACTCTTTCCCTGTTCCTGAGTTTCTTCAGCTCAAGCTGCAGACGACGAGGCTCTTTTTGAGCGCCTCTCCTATGCAGCTTGACTTGAGGTTGATGCAGATGCATCACCTTCTTGATCATCCTTATCATCATAATCATCTCTTTTATCTTTACCACTACCTCCAACTTCCTCATCATTATCATCATCTTCTGATTCATCATCAAAAGTCTCATTATCATCATCTCCTTCATCATTACCATTACCTTTAATCTTTAGGGGCCCACCCTTTATCCCCTTCAACTTTAGCATAATCTTTTGTTCTTCTTCTCCAATCCTTCAATTCATTTTACAGAAGCCATCACCAGATCATTCTGACTCTTCAGTGCATGGTGAGCTTGACCTAACGCTCTCTCGTAAGTAGTGTTCTTCTCAGTGAGCTGAGCTATCTGCTTGGCTTGGGCGGTATTGACCGCCGTCAGCTGGTTGACCTGATTAGCTCTCAGATCATCTGTCGCTAGAAGCTTTAGCACCAGGCTCGTCAGTTGTTCCTCTAATCCGATAGTGGGTAGAGTAGAGCCAAGTGTAAGTGGGAATTGAGTGGATGTTTTGGCTTGGTGAGTAGTGGGTTTAGTGGTGGATGTGGTGAATATAGGAGGAGGAATGGAAGTGGATTGTGGTGGAGTTGTGCTGGGTATTGTGGTTGAGGTGGATGTAAGTGTATGAGTGGTGGTGGAATATCGGTGGCAGTGGAGGTGGTAGTGGGTGTGGTGGTGGTGGTGGAAGAAGTGATCAATGTAAACCTTGGTCTCTTACCCTTCTTTCCCTAGGGTTGGGCCATCCTCTTCTTCCTTGAACCCTTGGCAATTGGGGCTCCCCCTGGGCTAATAGGCTGGTCGGGTGTGTAAGTGGGATCCATGATATCAGTGTCATCACCCATAGTACTAGCTTGGCATCCACCAACCGCCTCCTTCCCTTCTCGGTAGCCACAGCACGACTCCCGACTTTCCTGACGAGAGGCTCAACATCTGACTCATCCTCTTCCTCTATCAAAAATTCCAGGTGGATAACAGCTTGCTTAGATCCGCTGGAGCAAAAGAAGTATTGTGTGGAGGTAGTGAAGATATGGTAGACGTGTCGGTGCACCGTGAATGACTGGGGCCAGCATTTCCCCCACATTGACCATCGTCATGGTCATCATCATGGTCATCATCTTCATCAGCAGGAACCATAATGGGTTCCACATCTGAATCACTGTTATCGTGATGCCACTTCTTACGAGAAGGCGCCACATAGTCCTCATTGGCTAGATGCCCAAAAAGTCTCCTGACCGGGGGCTTCACCTGCTTCCCCCGGTATACCTTCATCCTGCCCAAGGTGGTATCATCCATCACCTCAAGCATCACTACATCATCTTTATCCTTAGGTAGCATAAGAAGCTTCTCATCTATAATCATCTACAAGAAACATGGATACATGCAGAAGTCTTCCTTGCCTGTGGCCTCAATGTTCTCGATCAGGTAGAAGAAGAGCATACGAGAGAAACTGAATGGGTGGTTTTGTACCAGTGCAACGTATGCATTCTGGATTTGGTCGGACATCTCGTCAAATCCTCCACGCCTAGAGGCTATACACTTTAGGATCACGTGTGCCAAATACTTGAACTGCGGGCACATGTTGCTCTTGTTTAGCACGCCAACATTGATGTCACCGACGTACTTGATCCTCCAAAAACATCCCCGAACCGTTAGGGGATGCAGCTTGGTTGGGTAGGCTCTGTCCTCACCCAGATCTAAGACTCACCTTAGATCATCTTCAGCAATCTCAATCTCTTATCCGAAGATGGAGCTCCAAATATAGTGGGGCTCAACGGACCTGTCAACCACAGCGCTTTCCCAGAAAGCCTGTTGTATGGATCTGTAAAGTGTGCATGGGACAGAGATGGCCTTGAAGATCCTCCATCTGTGCAAAAAGGCAATAATCCTGGTGAACTCAGAAGCGTTCCGGGATGTAGCATCAAGATGAGCATAGATGTTATGCTTGGTGCTCATAGTCCATCTATCAGCCATATTGCTGCAACACAAGAAACATATACATTAGATTGTTTGTAAGAGATAACAATGAATTTTGGCTGATTTTGATCAACTAGTTCAATCGTGCGATTGAACCATACGGCTGAGTTCAGTCGTACAATTGAGCCTGCGACTGAGCTTAGTCGTATGCTATGCCATGCGGTTAAGTCAGTCATGCGACTAGACCCATACGCATGATTCATTCGTGCAATTCAATCATGCACCTGGCTCAATCATGTGACAGAAGTTCATCAGCATGTCCATTCACATCTTTCACTGTTAAACACCATAGATTTGGATCTTTGTCAAAATGTGACATTACACTTCGTGTTTAGATTCATTTGGACCACAAAGACTCGAAATAGCACTTAGTTTCATTTAAATCAATATTAGTGTCCATTTAAGTGGTCTATTCTTAAGATTTAGTCTCGGTTCTTAATATTAACATAATCGGTCCTTAAGGGTTCAATTGACACATTTATTTGAACCTATTTCTGTTGCCAAGTACCTATAGATGAATGGAATGACAGTTAGAATCACAAATAGAGAGTAATCACAATGATCAAAAATTTTGTTAGAGTGTGTGTAAGGGGAGTTTTTTGAAGAGTGGTAGGGTATACGACTGACTAACCCCCTTATTTATACTGTTTTAAGTTTCAGTCGTGCGACTGGACCCATATGCATGCCTCAATCATGCGAATGGGGTTCAGTCGTGCAACTGACTCATACTCCTTCAACCAGTCGTATGAGTGGTTCATTCTTGTGATCCAATCGCATAGATGATCCATACTCATGGTGTAATCGTGTGATTGGTTCATACTTATGGTTCATACGTACGATTGGCTCATACTTATGATTCAATCATGCGATTGGCTCATACTTTTAATTGAAAAACATTTGATCACCTCAGACATGATCCTTTTAACTTGTGATTCACAGTGTTCATCTAGTTAAATAGTCCGACATCTACGCAAAGCGAATAACAAAGACAGAAAAACAATTTGAAATAAAACAAACTAAAAAACATATTTTTGTGTTTTTGGTTTGAGGGGATGGAAACTTTTTAAAATCATTTAACCGATTTTTCCTCCTAAACAGAACAGCTTTAAGTTATTTTAATCATTTTCTGGAAAGATGCATATGGAATCATACAGGTATATCACAATCCTTTGGGACCCTTTTAGATCTATTTGGATACTAGATTCTTATTTGTTTGAGAGTCAATAGCACTTGTAGGAAATCATACTAGAGCTAAAAGATCCCCACAAAGATTTTGACTGTCAAGAGTTGCAGCCACGATGATTGTCAGTATATATTTGTCCACATAAATCCATACACGGATTTCTGACTTACATTGGTGATGAGTTAGGTTATTTATTTCAACAAGCATTTGTGGGTCTCATATTTATATGGTAATCAACATTCCTCTAGAGATTTTTGAGCGGTCTACGGGTATTTGACAAGAAGAAACTATTCTAAGAGCTTTCAAAGAGATGCCAAGCCTCAAGTCAGTGCCATCGCACAACAGAGAGGCACAAACAACAATGAATTATAGAATATTTAGGTTATGCTTATCCTCAGGTCAGTGTCATTGCACAGTAGAGAGGCACACAACCTATTTTCTTGTTAGAGCACTTTTTCTTTTGCACATAACTCACCAACAACATTTGTCATTATCTTGACTGCGCTTAACATTTTTTCATATGCCTTGCTCATTTTTATGGTCATCCGTACACATTTGTGACGTTTATCTTGCTCGTCACCCCTTATTGGAAATACATTTATTGTGTTAACCAGGATAAGATGAAAGACCACAACAAGTTGAACATATTAGTTTGAATTTGATTCACCAATGAAGTCTACTCGTCTATTGTGTTGAATCTACCGACACATCATATAATGAACTAGCAACCCCTAGGTCTACTTTCTCTGTGTTACCTCAGTAGCATACCAGTGTACTATCATTTTTCCTTAATTTTGCTTAGACTTCTCAGATTTGTAATTTGAATATAGCATTTTAAACATTTAAATCCTTTTGATGTCCCAAACAATTTGTTCCCTGTGTACTGTTATTTTCTATAAATTTTGAATCAAAATCACATATATGATTTCTTTGCTTTCAGCTTATCTACCCTTCCCCCTCGTTTTTTTATTTTTTTAAGTAATTTAAAAACTGAATACTCAACTATTCTCCCCCTAAAATTCTATAACCGAAAATATTTTTGTGTTTTTGAATTTTAAAAGACAGGAAAATAAATTAAAAATAAATAATAAATAATAAAATAAGAAAAAACTTGTCAGACTAAGAACTCTATTCTTTTTGAATCACATCACTTTTCTTTTTCACGCCATTAACTCTAAAAGATATAAAAACCGAGGTTTGTCAAACGCTTTTGTGTAGAGGTCGGCGTGTTGAAAATTCGTATTAATGTTAACAACATCGATTATTTTCTTTTCAAAACAGTCACATATAATGTGATATTTAATACTGATGTGTTTAGTTTTTGGGTGTTGGACCAGATTTAGTGACAGCAATTGCAGCAGAATTATCAACAAAGATAGGGTGTTAGAAAATTGCAAATTGTAGTCTCGCATTTGCTGTTGAATCCAACTGATTTGGGAGCAGTAGCTTGCAGCAGTAACATATTCAGCTTCACATGCTGACAGAGCAATAGATGTCTGCTTCTTACACTACCAGGTGACTAACCGTCTTCCAAAGAACTAACATCCCACTAATGTTGACTTGTAATTCATCTTGCAACCACCATAATCCGAGTCACTATACGCTGTAAGCTCAAAGTCATCATCATTAGGTTATCACAACTTGAGTGTTAGAGTACCCTTTAGATAACAAAAGATCCTTTTAACCTCAGTTAGATGATTTACTTTCGGTTTAGCCTGATATCTGGAATAGAGACACGTGGCATACATAATATCAGGACGAGAGACTGTGAGGTACATTAGAGATCCGATCATTCCTCTGTACATAGTTGCATCTACTAGATCATCAGTTTCGTCGGGTGCCACATCGTGGTTCGTGGAAATGGAGTTCCAGCAGCCGTTGCATTGTCCATGTCGAACCGACTGAGGATATCTCCTACATATTTGGACTGATGCGGGAAGATTCCTTTTGGTGTCTCATCCACCTGTAACCAATAAAGAACTTCATCTCTCTTATAGCACTCATCTCGAACTCAGCTTTCATCACAGATTCAAATACCTTACACAAAACTTCATTTTTGAGCCGAAGATGATGTCATCCACATATTTGTACCAGTAGTAAATCATCATCTTTCTCTTTGATGAACAACATGCAGTCAATAACTCCTTTGCGAAAACCATGTTTTAGCAGATGAGTAGAGAGTTTCTCATACCAGGCTCGAGGAGCTTGATGAAGCCAGTAATGAGCCTTGTCCAGTTTATAAACTCTATCCCAATGATACAGATCCACAAATCCTTCGGGTGACTGACGTACACCAGTTCATGAATTTCACCATGAAGAAAGGCACTTTTTACATCCATTGATAAACTTTAATCTTCATGTAGGATGCATAGGCTAAGAAAATACAAATTGCTTCCAATCTTGCCACTGGTACAAACACTTCATTGTAATCAATGCCTTCTACTTGTCTAAAACCTTGAACCACAAGCCGAGCCTTGTTTCTGATTATGACTCCTTGGTCATCTCTCTTACACTTAAGAACCCATTTAGTGCCAATCATCTTTGCACCTTTTGGTCTATCCACAAGAGTCCATACTCCTAACTTCTTGAACTGAAGGAGTTCTTCTTGCATAGCACTAACCCATGCCTCATCGTTTATGGCTTCACTTACATATTTTGGCTCAAATTGAAACACAAAACATTGATAAGCACCATCGTAAAGATATCCTTATTCCATGATTGCGGCATAATCAGTTAAGTATAACTGATTTCGTGTTTGAATTCCAGATAGAATATCCCCAATGATATTGTTCAAGGGATGTTGCATATTAACTCGAATTCCGGGAGTAGTGGGAACAACTACCTCATTATCCAAATTTAAAATCCCTGGTTCAGTTTCTGTGGTTGTTGGAGTATGAGGTTTAGAAGTTTTAGTGGCATCAAGATTAGATGCTTGTGTACTTTCATTAGTAGGAACCTTTTCCTCCTGGTCCATATTTGCACTCTCAACTGCTTCATCATCAGAGGAAGAGTCACTTACCTCAAGCTCTCCCCCTGAAGGGCTAGAAGTATTATCTAAAGGAGCCGATGATGTCGAGTCTAGTGGAGGAGTGTTCAGAACATCGTACATTATGGTAGAAGATAACTCATCATCACGATGAAAAGGAGGTAGATTGAAGGACTTAAAAAATCCATCCTAGTCAAAGAAGAAGGAAGGTCCTTTTCCAGTCAGGGGGTGGTGTATCTTTGTACATCAACATTGCACCACACTTCTACCTGACCCGTTGAGTTGTTATAAACTCTCTTGTCTAGTATATTGTATGAGAAAATATACCTTCTTCGGCCTTCTCACAAAACTTCCCAGTCTGAGTCTTCTTTAACAGCATGCACGGTGCGCCAAATGGTTCGAGATACTCCAAGTTTGGTTTACGTTGTTGGAGCAATTCATAACATGTTTTCCCATGACGCGTGACCACTAAGACTCGATTGAGAGTGTAGCATGCATTTGCCACTGCCTCGTTCCGAAATTGAATAGCCAGTTTAGAGTCGGCTAACATTGTTCTTGCTATCTTTATCAAGCTTCGATTCTTTCTTTCAGCAACCCCATTCATCTGTGGAGTGTAGGCAGAAGTAAATTGATGAACAATTCATTTCTCTCGACAGAATGCCTCCATCCACTGATTCTTGAACTCTGTTCTGTTGTCTGATCGAATCTTTCTTACTTTCAGCTTGTCGAGTGATTCCAAAGTAGTTACTAGATGTTTGAATGATTCAAATGTCTTTGATTTGGATTTCAGAAACATCACCCAAGAGAATCTTGAGTAATCATCAGTTACTACAAAGCAGTACAGATCTCCAACAATGCTCTTTGTGCTGACTGGGCCAAACAGATCCATGTGTAGAAGCTTGAGAGGAATATCGATAGAATTAACTTTCTTTGCCTTGTGAGACTTCTGGGTATGTTTCCCTTTCTTACATGCTACACAAAAATCTAGGAGCTGGAAATTCTTGACAGTAACTCCATTCACTAAATCATTCTGAACCAAATGATTCATCTTCCTAGGATTAATGTGTCTCATTCTCCTATGCCAGGAGACTAAATCCTTCTCTGTTGCCTTTGCAAAAAACATTAGACAGTGGACTCAGTTATGGAGGCTGTTGATAGATCCAAGACATACAGATCGTTATATCTTGAAGTTGACATTAGAACTTTATCCTCCTCGATAACATAATCCTTCTTCAACATGTAGCACTTCTTGTTGTCAAACACAGCTTTGAATCCTTTATCATAGATCTGAGAGACAAAAAGCAAGTTGATTTGTAGTTGTTGAACGTAGTTGACCTTGTCAAACTTTACTTTCTCATTTCCCACTTCGCCTTGAGCGGTGATGTAACCTCCTTTATTCCCAGCGAATGATACATGTCTCCATTTAATTTGTTTGACGTTGAAAAGGAGAGACGAATTCCCTGTCATGTGCCTGGATGCCCCACTATCAATAATCCATATTAGTGATAGCGTTGTAGCGGACACCCTGCACATTCAAAGAAGTTGATTAGTTCAGGTTTGGGACCCAAGCCTTAACTAGCTGGGTGTCCCACAGGTATCACACATCATGAACTTAACCCACTATCCTTAAGAGGATAAGGGCACATCCTTCTTCCTCTAGTTCTCACTATCAGACATATTACTTGATTTATCTTCCATAACCAGTTTTATGTAAGGCCTGTTTGTGGTAAACAGACACCTGGCTTATGGTTTGAACTTTAGGTTCACTAATAGTCTTAGGTGGAGTATTAGATCTAATTTTAGAAAATCTTGGTTTTTCATCAAAAGTTCAACTTTTTTGGGTGTCTAATAATGAGGAAAACTAGGAGAGATATGTCCTCGTTTTCTACAACTATAGCATGATCTCCCTTCTACAGATTGAGGAAAATTTTGATGTGGGGTTGAGTTGGTAGTGGTTTGACATGTGTTCGGTTGGGTTGTTTCACTTCTCTTTTAGATGTTTCACCTTCTTTAACAAAATTAATTGTTTTAATATTTTGAACATCTTTCACTTTCATTTTATTTGGACTTTGATGAATAACACGTTTATGGTTAATTGGATTAGTCATTTTGGGTTCTGAAATAGACGTTTGTGAACCTGACCCTAAATTAACCTTTTTAATTTTATCATCCAAATTCTCAACAGGCATCTTCTCTTTTTATTTCTAAGTAGAATCCTTCTGTTTAGTGACAAATTTCACAGGTTTACCCGTAGAATCGGTATCACTAACCAGAGGAGTAGACACCACATGATCCTTTACTAGGTTATTATTGATTGGTCTACATTTAGTGTTCAAAAGGATTGCATGTGGTGGCAACCTTATAACCCAGACCTTCCCCGTTATTCGTTCTTTCACTAAGTTTTGAAGTATGTGAGAAGAACCAGCCAAACTGTGCACTTTTAATGATTCAACCTCGACTTCCAAAACTGCTTTTTCCTTTTTAGTTTCCTCCAAAGAGTTTAAATAAAACTTGATGTCATTTGATTGATTAAGGCAATAACCTTGGTTTCTCTTAGTTGTTTCCCCAAAAGTTTTATCTTTTCTTTGAAGCTGCACTCATTTTGTTTTAAAACACGATTTGCTTCAGTGTAGAGTTGTAAATCATTTAGTAGATTATCATTATGTTCTAATAACCTAGCAAATTTTAGATCAATGCTTTTCCTAAAATTGTCACATCAGTACAAGCATGTTTTTCAAATAATTGGTCTTTAGAACTTACCTATGATGAATCAGACGAATCAGCCATCAAAGCAGTGTCAGACTCTTCGGTGACTGGAGAATGTGAATTCGTAGCACTAAGCTCTTCATCAACCAGATGATCAACAACATTCACAGATTTTTTGATATCTGAACGTTGCTCGGCTATGATGTCTCCTTCACTTGCAGATCCATCATCTAATGCATCAACGAAAGCAATGTTTAGATCACCCTTAGAAACAAATTGGAAAGACCAGTCTTGACCTTCATCACCTTGAGCAGTCAAAGCCTTTTTCTCTTACTTGAAGATGAAGTTCCAATCTTATCCTTGTCTTGACGTTTGAATGTAGGAAACAGATTTTCATTTCCAGTTTTCTTTGGCTTTACACACTCATGTTTGAAGTACCCTTTTCACCATAATTGAAGCACGTGACTTTGGTTTTGTCAAATCCAAAATTTGTATCTTTAGTGGAAACTAGATTTTGCCCCATCTTTCTAACAAACTTCTTTGCTCTTCTGACAGCACTAGCCAAGGCCCACATTATATCCATTATTTCTAGCTCAGTGTCATCAACTTGCTCGTAAATCTCATCAGCAAGATGATGATAATTCCAATCTTACCAGCAAGTAACCATCATAAGATTGTACAACAGCCTCTAGAAGGTCCATGTGCTCTTTAGCAACTTCCACTGTGACATTTCCGAGATTCTTGGTCTTCAACTTTGTAGTATTTGCCTCAGGAACAATATATTGGGTTCCATATGACCCTGATGTTTCAGTTCCTGATACAATATTTTGTGAAGAAGCGGAAGAGCTAGACACAAACGCCCTTTGTAACGGTGCTCCTGAAACAGACGGAGTTGGAACTGAATTGTATAGTGAAGGATTTTGAACATACGATCCTTTCTTTGACTTGTATTTCATATGTAGTTCTTCATCCCTTAACTTCAAGATGAAATCATTTATGTCTGAAGTAGCAAGATTTTCGTTTTGTCTCAGATTTACACCAATGGATCCCATTTATCTGGCAGACCATCGGCAAAGCTAGAGACTTTATCTTCCATGGATGTGGTCACACCATGAGTGTGCAACTCACTCATCAGATGATAGAATCGATCAATGATATCATCTAAGATTTCATTCCCAATTGAAGAAAAATTGTCAAACTCCTATTTTAAAAGCTTTTGCCTTCGGTGCTTTCAGAGTTGCATTTCCTTCATATCTTCTTTCCAATGCCTCCTATAACTTATTAACATGTTTGTTCTCAGAGAGCTGATAAAATATGCCCTTAGGTATAGACTGAGTCAACAAGGCATATACTTTCTTTTCAGCATTAAACAGAATCTTCTAGGCTTTGCTCATTCCTCCCAAGGTCATCTTGACTCTATTAGCACTAACTGGTACCGTGTAACCAGTCTCAATGGATGTCTAAAGATTTTGCTCAAATTCGTTTAAGTAGATTTCAAACCGTTGTTCCACTGTGGGTATTCATCCAACGTTAACAGCTTTGGCGGTTTGTTATGGTTTCCAATATCATTCTCCAGAAGTAGAAGGTTCTGGATGCGTGAGTCCTTTCCAGCAGTAAATATAGCAAATTGGTCTTCCATTGCTTTAAACTTGGTAAACTTAGAACAGGACAGTTTCACTCGTGCGAATGGGCTATGTGAATGGGTCACTCGTGCAAATGAATTCAATCATGCGATTAGATTCAGTCGTGCATATGAACAAGGCGATTAGAATCAACAGACTGGAGTTGTTCAGTCATGTGAATGAGAGATACGACTGAGTTCAGTCGTGCGAATGAGAGATACGACTGAGTTCAGTCGTGCGAATGGATCATACGAATGAGTTCAATCATACGAATGGACCAATCATGCAAATGAAGGTTGCTGTGTTTATAAAAACGAATATTGTGACACTTTGACACAAAATATGAGTTTTCAAGGAAATATGAGTTTCCAAGGAACCCTAATCTGTCGTATGATGAAAAACCGATACTTTAATGCATGCAAACGTAGAAAACACCTTTTGAAGCAAAGTGGTGACTCTTTTGATTGAAAACGTAGGTTTTAACACCAAAACTAATTGAATCCATGCAAAATCACGAGTCAATGGCTCTGATTGTAACATCTCGTATTATCTGTTAATTAAAAGTTAATTTTGTTATTCTTATATGGTTTATTTATGTTATTTATGAAACTTGGTGGGCTATTTATGTATGCTTCCTTGTTTAATTTAAAGTTCTAGTTAATTAATAAATAATAATAATAATAATAACACTAATAATAATATCATAATACTAATGATAATAATAATAATAATAATAATAATAATAATATAATAATAATAATAATAATAATCATGATACTAATAATAGAACAATTTATTATGTTAGTAAATCTTAAAATGGTTCAAACTTAAAATACAAGGGGTTTATTTGCCAATTAACTTAAAATAAAAAGTTTGTCATAAAATGTTAAAACCTAAAAAGTTCAAGGGCCAAAGTGTAACATTCCTTCTCTTTCCCCGCAAATCCGGCGACCGCCGCGGCCACCGCCGGCAACGACTCCGGCGGGCTCTAAACACGATTAAAATCATTCGAATCATGAATCAAACCGTTCCAAATCAAGTCTGGAACATGAATCGAACTTGTAACTACCATATTACCACCTGAAACGTTCGTTTTACATCGAATCACTCGAAACCGAAACCTCAATTTACTACTAACCGACAACAACATGCAAATCATAGTAATTACCCAATTAACTGAACATAATCAAACAATTAATGATCTATAACTCATAACTATCTGCAATTTCATCAAAGAAACACATAAACCCCGCCTTCGATTACCCCTTTCATCGTGACCTGCTTCACACTTGAACACCACTTTCGGGACTTCAATACCTGAAATTATTGGAAGGCATTTAATCCATATCATCATACGAAACTACCCACAAGTTTAATTCGATTATCATCAACGTTTGATCATCGATTGGACACCAGACGTTCGCGGTCGTTCTTCGTACTGTTCTTCCTTTGTTCTTATCATCTTCTACACCAAATCGGTTAATCAAATACATGGATCTGATTGGTTTTACTTGGGGATTAAAAGCCCCAAGTTTAATTTCATGATCATTATCGAATTGGGGATCGATTTGGAATCAAACGATTCTAGGGTTCATATGTATTTTGGGGGTTTTTGTTAACTTGGTATTTAAGGATTAAAACCCATGTTTTATCGCGGCTGAGAGCCTTGGTTTAACGGTTAAGACTCTGCTCCTTGAACATGAAGTCCCGGGTTCGAACCTGGGCACCCTCATGTCATTCTTAGGCTTTTTCAGCCTTATTTTTAATTAAAAATTTTCAATAAATACAAAACGATTTTTTTACAAACTTCAAATATTTCTATAGTCATCTAATATATATTAGTAAATAATTCTTGTACAACATTTTAACATTTTGTTATAAAAATTATTTACAAATGTAACAACTGAATAATTTTTATAAAAGTTGACTTATATATAATAATTATTATTGGACACTATGTCATCTTTGGATAGGAATTAATCATGATAATTATAGAATTTAAATATATTTTATAATTTAATTCACAAGTTATTTACAAGGATTTAGGTCCTTTAAAATTTCATAAATGGTACTTTTATAAGAGTTCACTAATCTTATTTATGAAAACCCCCAAATTCCATTACCCTAGTACACGTTAAATCGTTAATCTTATTATTAAAGTAAATCTTGTAATATTTATATATTTAGGTGCCTTGTGACGTTTATCTTAGAACGACATATATTATTCTTATTGATCTTCATTTTATACTTATTTGACATGTGAATTTTCTTGCCTCCTTTTTATATTTTCACACTAATTTGGGGTGGAACATGATACTTATTTTCATACACTTGTAAAAATTTAAACTTGTAAGCACTTGCAATTCATATTTTGTCATGGTTATTTGTGTGAAAATAAATCAATTAGAGGTTTTGGCTGCATTGGTTCAGGGGGAGTTTGTTGGACCAAAAGAACCAATGAGCCAAGATCAGAAGACCTCTAAGTGCCACATGATATCACAACAACTGCTGAAGGCTTCATCAGCAGTTCGACAAGTGCTGAAGACTTCAACAGCTCAAGGTCAAGTACTGAAGACTTCAACAGCTGAAGACTAAAGTGCTGAAGCTCAACAGCTGAAGAACACAAGTGCTGAAGCTAAACAGCTGAAGAACACAAGTGCTGAAGCTAAATAGCTGAAGAACACAAGTGCTGAAGCTGAAGACCAAAGTACTGAAGTACAACAGCTGAAGAGTCTACAAGTGCTGAAGATCAACAACTGGTGTACAAAGTCTGAAGACAAAGACTGAAGACATCAACTGATGATATCTACTGAAGTCATCAGCTGATGAAACATCTGAAGTTCAAGTCTGAAGACCAAGTACTGAAGTTTCAGTAGTTTGTCACAACAGCTGAAGAGTACTTCTTCAGTAGTTGTGATATCAGTAGTTTTATGTTTTTACTTTCAGTAGTTTTGTAAAACGACTGAAGAGCTTGTTCTTCAGTCGTTATAGTATCAGTAGTTTTATGTTTTTCAGTAGTTGTAGTAACTGATAACACTTAGTATTTTTGTAAGAAGATGTCAGCTGTTTCGACATCTTCAGTAGTTGTGTTTCAGTTGGAATAATTATGTTAGATGTCACTATCAAGTGACATCAGCAGACGTCACATCTCTTATATAAGAGGTGTCGACCTAATTGTAAGTGTGACATTCCGTTACCACGAAAGCGAATATTGAATGAAATATATTTGTAGAATTCTCTCTATCTATAACCGTTTTTGTTCTTCATTGAATATCTTTTCGTTCTTGTGAATTGGCTAATTCATTGTTAGAATTCCGCTGCTATACTCTCTAATCAATCAAACGTAGATCACTGATCCTAACAATACAAAACGATTTTTTTACAAACTTCAAATATTTTTATAGTCATCTAAATATTTATTAGTAAATTAATTCTTGTACAACATTTTAACATTTTGTTATAAAAATTATTTACAAATGTAAAACTGAATAATTTTTATAAAAGTTGATTTATATATAATAATTATTATGGACCCTATGTCATCTTTGAATAGGAATTAATCATGATAATTAAAATTTTAAATATATTTCATAATTTAATTCACAAGTTATTTACAAGGATTAGTTCCTATAAATTTCATAAATGGTACTTTTGTAAGAGTTCACTAATCTTATTTATGAAAACCCCCAAATTCTATTACCCTAGTACACATTAAATCGTTAATCTTATTATTAACCTAAATCTTGTAATATTTATATATTAGGTGCCTTGTGATGTTTTATCGTGGAACGACATATATTATTCTTATTGATCTTCATTTTATACTATTTGACATGTGAGTTTTCCTTGCCCCCTTTTATATTTTCACACTAATTTGATGTGAAACATGATACTTATTCTCATATACTTGTAAACGTTTAAACTTGTAAGCACTTGCAATTCATTTTGTCATGGTTATTTGTGTGTTGTAAGTGTTTATATGATATACATATTTTGTTTGCAATCATTAACTATTGCTAGCCTGGCGATGTCTTAGATCTTTGGACCTGACAACCTATTTGGTGCTAAATTCGATGTATTGCCGACTCCTGATGACGTATGCTTGTTCATCATGGGAACCAAATACATTTAGCCAATCTTATATACTTGTAATCAAGTCGAGGTTTGGTTGGAACGATATGTGTCTCTATAACCTTACTAACTTATGACCTACGACATGAATTGCTACTGTAAACCTTATAATATTATGTATGAAAACCTTGGAAACTCACCAACTATTATAGTTGACCTTTTATTTTTATCATATTCAGAAAATCCCCAAGTTTAAAGTGGACTTTTGAAGCTTGCAATAAAACTAGGACTGGACCTAGTTTAATAAATAAAATGTTAATGTAATGTTTTGTTTTGTTTGGAACTTATTTCATGTTTGAGACTTATTATTTGTTATACCTTTTGAAACTTATAATTTTAACATTTACATTTAAATATAGCATTATGTGACTGTGAACAATCTTAAGCCTCATATCTCGACGTTTCCGCCGTCAAGGTTGGGGTGTGACAGATTGGTATCAGAGCCCATAATTATAGGGATTTAGGTTATTAGAAATGGTGACCTAGACTATAGCTTATGCATGAACCTCATAGAATAATATTTATATTCTTGGAAATATATATATTGTTTGCATGCTACATAATGCTATGCCATACTTTTGTGCAACTTGATGCCTTAGCATAGGTTTGCCTTGTAATTGTTTAAACTTTGTTACTTGTCTCCCTAAACTTACCTTTGGCACTTTGACTCTCCCCGATAAATGAAACTTCTTAATCTTATTCTCGATGACACGTGGAATCGTATACTTATGCTTAAGAATTTGATCTTTAGACTTATGTCTAATCTATGTAAATCTAAATTCATCAAGGTTTGATTTCATGAACCTAAGAAATTTGTGTGACACATGGACACCTGTATTCTGGATTTCTGGCAAAAGGCCCTCGGGCTAAGGCAAGCATATCACATAAATCCTACGGGACTAGTTATGCTTACCTGGGGATTTCTGGGATGAGTGATAAACTATGGTCAACATACAAAAATTCCTAAGGCGAATAGGTCAACTTACCTTGACGTGTCAACGTTTCCAAATGGTAATACGTTACCAAATGGAACCATTCCATGTGCCTTACAACTCTTGCCTTATCCTTGTTGAATTATAATCCTTGTTATTCTCTTTCTCGTGTCTAACTCATTTTGCATATTCCAGCATATCTCGTCATCATGGAAAGCGTGGAATTTCCGATCAGAAGCTAGCCGCCATGATCGCTCGACAAATGGCTGCTGTCATTCCGACCATGGTTGCTGAACTCAATAGCACCTTAATGACCAACTCTAGCAACAATGGTCAAGGAGAGAATAGTGCTAACCAAGGGCGCAACAACCCAACCTGTGCTTTTAAGCACTTTAGCTCTTGCAAGCCCACTAGTTTTAGTGGCAAGGAAGGAGCCACTAGTCTTCTCGAGTGTTCGAGAGCATGGAGAACACCTTCGTCAATTGTGAGTGTCTCGAGGCACTCAAAGTTCGCAATGCTACTAGTATGCTCCAACAAAGGGCTCTTACTTGGTGGAATAGCGAGAAGAGAAATCGAGGGGCCGATGCTATTCTGCACTTACTTGGTAAGAGTTCAAGAACATCGCCATTGCGAAGTTCTACCCGAGAAGCGAGTTACAAAAGTTGGAAGAGGAATTCTGGAATTTGAAGCAAAACGATGGTGATCATCTGGCCTACTCAACTAGGCATCATGAGTTGAGTATACTACTGCCCCATATGGTCGACACTGTCCCCGCAACATCGAGAAGTTCATAAAGGGTGTACCACCCCAAATTCAAGATGCTGTGGTGGGTGGCCGACCCACAACTTTGGATGAAGCCATTACTATCACCGCTCAACTCACCGAGAACCATATACAAGCGGGCACCATGTCTGTGAAGGGTGCAAAGAAGGTGGAAAAGACGGCTACCGAGGCCGTTAAGGAGACCAAAGCTGAACCGTCTAACAACAACAACAACAAGCGCAAGTTCACCCCAGCACACAACTATGCCGTGGCTGCACCCAAACAACCCCAAAGACAACTTGTACCTGTGGCTACACCTGTGGCACAAGTGCTTGGGGCTAGGGCCTATGCTGGTCCTCAGCCTATGTGCAACACTTGTAGGTATCATCATCCGGGGAATCAACCATGCCGTATCTACACCTTATGCGGTAAATATGGTCATTTGGTGGTGACTTGCCACCGTGCACCTAACAATGCCACCGTGGTCACAAACCGTGTTTGCTACAACTGTGGGGAACCTGGTCATTTTCACCCACAATGCCCTTATCTTGTGGGTAATGTTCCATAAGCCCGAGGACGTGCTTTTAACATCAACGCAAATCAAGCACAAGCAAACAATGATGTGGTGAATGGTATGTTAACTTACCTTTGATTTGTGTGACCTAATTCTTTTCATGCACAAACTGAATTGTTAAATACCTTTAAAATTTAACAGGTATGTTCCTCATTAATAAAACTTATTCCTATGTCCTATTTGATTCTGGAGCCGATAAAATTTTTGTTTCGTTAGAGTTTGAACCCATACTTGCTAAGCCACATACGAAACTAGAAAGGCCTCTTACCGTTGAAGTTGCCGATGGAGAACCGATCACCGTTGACATCATTATTCGTGATTGTATCTTAAGTCTTGACACACATGATTTTCTTATCGATCTTATCCCTATGAAACTTGGAAGCTTCGACGTCATCATTGGTATGGATTGGTTAGCCAAACATCATGCCGAGATCATTTGTTTCGAGAAGTGCATCCGTATACCGTTACCTTCTGGTGATACCTTGAAGGTGTTCGGTGAAAAATCTTCCAAAGGACTTAAACTCATGTCTTGCACTCAAGCCAGAAAATGCTTAAGCAAGAAGTATATGACTTTCTTGGCTTACGTGGTCAACACGAAAGTCAAAGGGAAAGAACTTAAGGATGTCCCTATCGTACGAGACTTTCTTGAAGTATTTCCCGATGACCTTAGTGGTTTACCTCCCGTGCATGAAGTTGAGTTTAAAATTGACTTGATACCAGGAGCAAACCCCGTGGCTAAGTCACCATATCGACTTGCACCATCTGAAATGCAAGAACTCTCTAGTCAACTTCAAGAGCTATCCGAGAAGGCCTTCATCCGTCCTAGTTCTTCGCCTTGGGGTGCACCTGTTCTTTTCGTAAAAAAGAAGGATGGATCGTTTCGTATGTGCATCGATTACCACGAGCTTAACAAGCTTACCATCAAGAACCGTTATCCTCTTCCTCGTATCGATGACTTGTTTGATCAACTTCAAGGAGCTGCCATATTCTTGAAGATTGATCTACGTTCTGGATATCATCAATTACGAGTTCATGATGATGACATCCCAAAGACCGCGTTCCGTACTCGTTATGGGCACTATGAGTTTATGGTGATGCCTTTTGGTTTAACCAATGCTCCTGTTGTCTTCATGGATCTCATGAACCGAGTATGCAAGCCTTATCTAGAAACGTTTGTGATCGTCTTCATTGATGATATACTTATCTACTCCAAAACCAACACCGATCATGAACTGCATTTGAGATTGGTACTTGAGTTGTTGAAGAAAGAGCAATTGTACGCGAAATTCTCGATGTGTGACTTCTGGCTCGAGGAAGTTCAATTTCTAGGACACGTGGTGAATAGCCAAGGAATTCACATTGATCCTGCAAAGGTAGAAGCTGTGAAAAATTGGTGTGTTCCTACAACTCCTACCGAAGTTCGTTCTTTTCTTGGTCTTGCTGGTTATTATCGGCGATTCATTGTCAAGTTCTCGAGGATTGCGAAGCCGCTCACATATTTGACTCAAAAGAATAAACCCTTCAAGTGGGGTTCCGAGCAAGAAGAAGCTTTTGAAGCGTTAAAGCACAAGTTGTGCAATGCTCCTATCTTGACCCTACCCGATGGAAATGACGACTTCACCGTGTATTGTGATGCATCTAAACAAGGCCTTGGTTGTGTTCTCATGCAACGAGGGAAGGTCATAGCTTATGCATCAAGACAATTAAAGGTTCACGAGGTGAATTACACAACACACGATCTCGAGCTTGGTGCTGTTGTCTTTGCCTTGAAGATTTGGAGGCACTATCTGTATGGTACACAATGTATAGTCTACACCGATCACAAAAGCCTTCAACACTTTTTCAATCAAAAAGATCTCAACATGAGACAACGGCGTTGGGTGGAGTTGATTAGTGATTACGATTATGACATCCGATAGCATCCTGGTAAAGCAAATGTTGTAGCCGATGCACTAAGCCGAAAGATTCACAACAAGATGATCTTATTCCAAGAAATTCACGATCGACGTCAATGGTTTGACACTTTAGGTGAGTTCGATACTGAGATCCGACTAGATGTCAACGAGACTATCGTACTACTACAAAACTTGAGAATAGATAGTGACATCGAGTCTAGTATCTTGGAGGCTCAACAAGTGGTGCAACAAGAAGGAAGAATGAAGGATGAGCTGGAGCCTAATCTTTTAACTCGATTGGAAACAAAACCCAATGGATTGATGTACTTCGTAAATCGAATTTGGGTTCCAAATCACAATAATCTTCGTACCTTTATCATGAATGAAGCTCATCAAACTCGTTATTCTATTCATCCTAGTTCCGATAAGATGTACATGGACTTGCGTGGTCAATATTGGTGGCCTGGGATGAAGAAAGATATAGCAACTTATGTGGCTAAGTGCCTCACGTGTACGAAGGTTAAAGCCAAACATCAACGTCCAAGTGGATTACTTGAGCAACCGAGATCCCTATGTGAAAGTGGGAACGCATATCCATGGACTTCATAACTAAGCTACCCCGAAACTCTCGAGGGCATGATAGCATATGGGTGATCATTGACCGATTGACCAAATTGACACATTTTATACCCATACGTGACACTTACAAGACATCAAGGTTAGCTCGTATATACATTGATGAGATTGTAAGTCGTCATGGGGTACCTCTGCACATCATATCCGACCGAGACGCTCGCTTCACTTCACATTTTAGGTACTCAATTGGACCTAAGCACGTCTTATCATCCTCAAACTGATGGTCAAACCGAGCGAACGATCCAAACCTTGGAAGATTTGCAACGCCTATGTGTTCTTGAATTTGGTGGTGATTGGGATACGCATCTACCGCTCGCGGAATTTTCATATAACAATAGTTACCCCTCGAGTATCAAGATGGCACCATTCGAAGCACTTTATGGTCGTAAATGTCATTCACTGATCTGTTGGACTGACATTGGTGAAAACTTCATCACTGGTCCTGAACTTATACAAGAGAAGACCGATAAAGTTTCTATTATTCGTAAGAACCATGAAGTGGCGAGAAGTCGTCAAAAGAGTTATGCTGACAAGCAACGTAAGCCATTGGAATTCCAAGTTGGGGAGATGGTTCTTCTAAAGGTCTCACCGTGGAAAGGTGTTGTTCGCTTTGGAAATAAACGTGGCGTTGAGTTTACTTGGGAACGTGATGAGCACATGAAGAAGAGATACCCGTGCTTATTTGTATAGTTTCATTTTTTTCTTAATTTCGGGACGAATTCTTTTAAGTTGGGGAGACTGTAACATCTCGTATTATTTGTTAATTAAAAGTTAATTTTGTTAATTCTTATATGGTTTATTTATGCTATTTATGAAACTTGGTGGGCTATTTATGTATGCTTCCTTTTTTAGTTTAAAGTTCTAAGTTAATTAAATAATAATAATAATAATAACACTAATAATAATATCATTAATACTAATGATAATAATAATAATAATAATAATAATCATGATACTAATAATTAGAACAATTTATTATGTTAGTAAATCTTAAAATGGTTCAAACTTAAAATACAAGGGGTTTATTTGCCAATTAACTTAAAATAAAAAGTTTGTCACAAAATGTTAAAACCTAAAAAGTTCAAGGGCCAAAGTGTAACATTCTTCTCTTTACCCGCAAATCCGGCGACCGTCGCGGCCACCGCCGGCAACGGCTCCGGCGGGCTCTAAACACGATTAAAATCATTCGAATCATGAATCAAACCGTTCCAAATCAAGTCTGGAACATGAATCGAACTTGTAACTGCCAATATTACCACCTGAAACGTTTGTTTTACCATTGAATCACTCGAAACCGAAACCTCAATTTACTTCCTAACCGAAAAACATGCAAATCATAGTAATTACCCAATTAACTGAACATAATCAAACGATTAATGATCTATAACTCATAACTATCTGCAATTTCATCAAAGAAACACATAAACCCCGCCTTCGATTACCCCTTTTCATCGTGACCTGCTTCACACTTGAACACCACTTTCGGGACTTCAATACCTGAAATTATTGGAAGGCATTTAATCCATATCATCATACGAAACTACCCACAAGTTTAATTCGATTATCATCAACGTTTGATCATCGATTGGACACCAGACGTTCACGGCCGTTCTTCGTACTGTTCTTCCTTTGTTCTTATCATCTTCTACACCAAATTGGTTAATCAAATACATGGATCTGATCGGTTTTACTTGGGGATTAAAAGCCCCAAGTTTAATTTCATGATCATTATCGAATTGGGGATCGATTTGGAATCAAATGATTCTAGGGTTCATATGTGTTTTGGGGGTTTTGTTAACTTGGTATTTAAGGATTAAAACCCATGTTTTATCGTGGCTGAGAGCCTTGGTTTACCGGTTAAGACTCTGCTCCTTGAACATGAGGTCCCGGGTTCGAACCTGGGCACCCTCATGTCATTCTTAGGCTTTTTCAGCCTTATTTTTAATTATAATTTTTTTCAATAAATACTTGTTAGGATATTTGATCTACGTTTGATTGATTAGAGCGTATAGCAGCAGAATTCTAACAATGAATTAGCCAATTCACAAGAACGAAAAGATATTCAATGAAGAACAAAAACGGTTATAGATAGAGAGAATTCTGCAATATATTTCATTCAATATTCGCTTTCGTGGTAACGGAATGTCACACTTACAATTAGGTCGACACCTCTTATATAAGAGATGTGACGTCTGCTGATGTCACTTGATAGTGACATCTAACAGAATTATTCCAACTGAAACACAACTACTGAAGATGTCGAAACAGCTGACATCTTCTTACAAAAATACTAAGTGTTATCAGTTACTACAACTACTGAAAAACATAAAACTACTAATACTATAATGACTGAAGAACAAGCTCTTCAGTCGTTTTACAAAACTACTCAAAGTAAAAACATAAAACTACTGATATCACAACTACTGAAGAAGTACTCTTCAGCTGTTATGACAAACTACTGAAACTTCAGTACTTGGTCTTCAGACTTGAACTTCAGATGTTGCACAGATCTCATTGTTTATCAAGAAGTGAAGAATCACCCAATGTCTCAGATTATTGGTGATATCAATGCTGGTGTTTCAACAAGAAGTCAATTGTCTAACTTCTGCTTCTATGCTCTCTTCATCAGTCAGCTAGAGCCAAAGAACTACCATGTTGCTCTGAGAGACAATGGATGGGTTGAAGCCATGCAGCTTGAGCTACTTCAGTTCAAGAAACAGCAAGTGTGAGAACTGGTTCCTCTTCCCCCAGGTAAGTGTGCAATAGGCACTAAATGGGTGTTTAGGAATAAAACTGATGAAAATGGGCTTATTGTTAAGAACAAGGCTAGACTGGTTATACAGGGGTTCTCACAAGAAGAGGGTATTGACTATGATGAAACCTTTGCCCCTGTACCCAGACTAGAGGCAATCAGATTGTTTTTAGCCTATGCTGCATTCCACAATCTTAAAGTTTTTCAAATGGATGTCAAAAGTGCATTTCTATATGGTAAAATAAAGGAAGAAGTTTATGTGTGTCAACCACCATGTTTTGAGGATTATAAACATCCTGAATGGGTGTATAAACTTGATAAGACTCTTTATTGGTTGAAACAAGCTCCTAGAGCCTGGTATGAGACACTTTCTACTTTTCTTCTTAAGAATAATTTCACTAGAGGCTCCATTGATAAAACTTTGTTTATTAAGAAGGTGGATCAGCATAAGCTACTTGTTCAGATTTATGTTGATGATATCATTTTTGCATCCTCTGATCCCCAGTTGTGTGATGATTTTACAACATTAATGCAAAAGAGGTTTGAAATGAGTGCAATGGGAGAGTTACAGTTCTTTCTAGGCTTGCAAATTAAACAAAAGGCTGATGGAACCTTTATTCATCAGTCAAAATATACAAAAGATCTTTGAATAAGTTTGATTTACAAAACTGTAAGCCCTGTTCTACTCCCATGTGCAACACCACACACTGAATGCTGATCAGAAAGGTAAAGCTGTTGATGAAACACTTTACAGATGTATGATTGGGTCCTTGATGTATTAACAGCTTCTAGACCAGATATTATGTTTGCTACATGTGTTGTGCTAGATTTTAGGCTGCTTCTAAAGAGTCTCATTTGATTGTAGTCAAGAGAATCTTTAGATATTTGCAAGGTACACAATCTCTGGGTTATGGTATTCCACTGGTCACTCTTGCAAATTAGTTGCTTTTTCAGATAGTGACTATGCAGGGTGCAAGTTAACTAGAAAGTCAACTTTGGTGGTTGTCAATTCCTAGGTAACTGTTTGATTTCTTGGCAGAGTAAGAAACAAACATCTGTTGCTACATCAACTGCTGAAGCCGAGTACATTGCTGCTGCAAGTTGCACTTCTCAGGTACTCTGGCTTCAGAATCAACTTCTGGATTATGGCATTACAGAGACTAAGACTCCATTATTAATGGATAGTGCTTCAGCTCTGTGTATTGTCAAAAATCCAGTCCAGCACTCTAGGACCAAACATATAGAGATCAGACATCACTTATTGGGATTGTTTTGAAAAAGGTCTGATTGATCCTAAGTTTGTGCCTAGTGCTGATGAGCTTGCAGATATTTTTACTAAGCCTTGGATAGTTCTACTTTCAAAAACCTTGTGTTAAGGTGGTATGCTGCAGCTAGAATAAGTGACAACTACTGATGATTTCAGTAAAAAGTACTAGTGATCATTGGTAACCATGTCACATATAAGTACTGATGAGTCCTTTCACCTTCAGTAGTTTTATAACTACTGACGGCTAAATGCCTCACAAGTACTGAAGTACTTTATCTTTCTAAACTACTGATGTAGTTACAACTACTGATGTAGTTACAACTACTGATGTAGTTACAACTATTGAAATCAGTACAAACAGATAAGTACTGAACATCCTATGAAACACCTGAAAAGCAGATGCAAAGTCTGATGAGTAAGTGTTGAGGACAGTATGAACAGCTGAAAGGCTATGAATTGACGAAAACTACTGAAGAGAACTTTCTCTTCAGTTGTTTCTACAACTGCTGTTTCACTCTAAACAACTGAAGCAAAACCATGTCTTCAGTAGTTTTATAACTACTGATGACTAACACCAAGTCTTCAGCTGTTTACAACAACTGATGACAAAACCACTGTCTTCAGTAGTTTCACAACTACTGATGACATACACCAAGTCCTCAGTTGTTTCATCATCTGAAGTCAAAACCATGGCTTTCAGTAGTTTTCTAACTACTGATGCCTAAAACCACGACTTCAGCTGTTTCAACGTCTGAAAGGGTAATACCATGTCAACAGTCAGTTTAAAACTACTGATGACTAACACCAACCCTTCAGTCATTTTTCACCCCTACCCTATAAATACCTGTCCTCTTCTCTAATGTTTCATTAGCCGTTATTTTCTGAACTTCTCTCTCTCAAACATGGCGACCATGAGTCTCAAACCACGACATAACTGCGTTGCTTACCTTACAAAGTCGGCTTTCTGGAACAATATGATAATGCCATTGACTTAATGGTGGATTCCCCATATCGCACAGCCTTTCTCTGAATCCGACCATCTACCCTGAATCCCTCAGTCAATTCTGGTCAAATGCTTTTGTTCATACTGATGAGTCTACCGGCCAGATCTCTGTTCGGTCCCTTGTCAACCAGAAACCAGTGGTCATTACAACCGACATCATTCGCCAGGCATTACACTTACCGACTCCACCACTGGACTGCATACCCAAAGGGCATAATAGATATGTCATTATCAGTCATGGGTATGAAGGTGATCTTCGGCTACAACCGTTCTAAAGAAACATTTCCATGACGCTGAGAAAGTCATTTTTCACATGGTAAATGTCTGCTTAGCCTCCAAGACATCTTCTTGGGATCAAATGTCATCCAATGGCAACAGGTATTGTATTCTATTCTAGAACACCAACCGCTAAATTTTTCTGAAATCGTGTTTCTAGAAATAAAGAACTTGGTTCAGAAACCTATGGCAAACCGATGGCCATTATATCCCAGGTTTCTGATGGCCATTATTTGGATGAATTAAAATCTGATGGCCTTGTTGGCCTTGGAGTCCCTGCACCAGCTGTTTTGGCTGAGGTATACTCCAGGCACAACTCAGACCTTACCTCAAAGAATTGCCCGAATGCTAAAGCCCAAGCACAGGGAACCCACAGCTTCCTCCACCAGAACCAAAGTCCCCACTAAACCAAAACCAAAACACCCAAATAGCTATTCAGGGAGATGAGTCCCTGAAGATGCTCCTGTACCACCAAGCAGGATATACTTGCTGGTTTAAACCCCCCAGCAGTATCAGAGACTTTACCAGCCATAGCCGCTCAGGATTCCTCTCAAAAGGAGCCTGCAGCCACCACACAAGGGGTACCCACACATCTGGGATCTTCCTCACTTGAGGAGATTGCCATTGAAGAGCACCATCCTCCCCAGGTGCACACTACTTCTACCCCATCTCCCCATGCAACCGCCCCCAAAGTCCAACCATAATTATTGCAAACGTGCTGACTCAGTTGCACGCCTCTCCTCCTCCCCACCACCACCAACAAAGGGGAGAACCACAGACATTGAGGAAGACGATCATCATGCTTCTGACAACCCACAGCACCGGGGTTTACAAGTTCTATCTCCTAGAGTGGATAGGGAGATTAGAACATCTAGTGAGGCTGCCACCTCTTCTACATCAGCACATGATCAGAATGAGGTTGGTAACATTGCTAAGACCTCACTAGAGGCAACAGCTGATGAAGGACATCGTCCTAAGGCTGGAAGTCCCCAGTTCCAAGAAAAAGGGGCACATGCTAAAACTGGTCTACACCCAGTGCATGTACATCCTGCTACAAGCAGGAGGTCAGGTGATTCAGCATCTGCTGATGATGACCTGGGCTTTTTCTATGACGTTCTAGCCCACAACACCATCCTGGAGGCTGAGGTAAGCAGACTGCAAGAACTGCTTGCCAAGAAGTCTCAGGATGTAAGTCCATCTGCCCCCACCAACCCACAGATGGCACCTTCATTTGAAGGTTCCCCAAACACTTTACCCTCTCACTTCACTGAGCCTCCAGCTTCTGCTTTTGGCACTATCTCTCGGGACAGAATCCCCCAGAGCAGATGGTTGCTGTATTCCAACAATCCCTACCTCTCATCACTCCCATCATCAATGACATTGTTTATAAAGCCATTGATGAGAGGATCTCCTCAAGTCTACAACCACTCATTGATGATGCTGTGCAAAGAAACTTTCTGCGGTACAAACCCCTGCCACCAATGCATCCAAAAAGGGGGAGAGTACTGCAGTGAAAGAAAAGAAAAGAAAAAGAACTGAGGATGAGAAGGCACAAGAGAAAACCCAGGAGTTGGAAAAAGAAAAGGAGCAACAACTGATCACTTACAAAAGAAAGAAAAGTGCTGGTGATCAAACGAATGCTGAAGAAAAATCCTTGGAAAGCTGGTAAAAGATGCAGATGATACACACAGCCGATCCATGGACAAAATCATTGAGCAACTATTCAAGCAAGGATTTGATACAGCCACATTAGATAGTGAGATCAGGAGGTTGGAAGTAGAGGAAATTCAATACAGATGGGCTGGATATGATGCTGGAGAAAGAGAGATTGGAGATCATGATTCGATTCATTGCCAAATACTTAGGAAGATCACTGATGGAGATTCGTTCATGGACCAGAGACAGCATTCTGGGTATAGCCACCAGAATCTGTTTGTCTGAGCAATTTCATAAGGGGATAATCATTGAAGCACTTGATGAGGCTGGGGCTGGAAAAAGGTTTGAAATGGCAACTACTACAAAAGCCAAACTCACAACCAAAATGCTTGAACAACCTTCCAAATCACCCACTCAAAAACAGCCTACCCCTCAAATCTCCAAACCAATCTCAAAACCCAAATCCAAACATCCTCAACTTCAAACCAATTCCTTTACACAAAAACCAACCCAACCATCATCCAGTGATGCACCTAGAAGGAGGAGAAGGGTGCTGAGGATAGAAGAAGATGAAGAAGAAGAGGATGAAGATGATAGTCTGCCACTCTCTGCTGTTCTAAGGCTACCAGAACCCAGGAGTCAACCATGATCACACCTGACTCTCAAAGGGAAATGTTAGAGTCAAGATAGAAGATGAAGAACAGCAGAAGCAGCACGATGAGCAACTATTGAAGATGGTTGACAAGGAATTTCCTCAGTCATCATCTATACAAGCCATGAAAGGGCATGCTCAGAGGCTGTACACTCTCAGACACATATTTCAGTATCAGAAGGAGAGAGTGAGAGTATGGCCAGACCCCAAGGTGAGTTCTAGAATCCACAAAAAGATCCATTCCACACGATACAATGGCCAGGTTAGAAAAACAATAGACTCTACAATTATGTTGGCCATTGTAGTCTCACCATGGGAATAATTGATGAATTCAAGAAGGCTCATCAATCAAAATGACCCCTCAAGCCTTACTGGAAAACAAGATGATCAAAAAGGGGTTATTATATAAGAAGCTTGAAGACATTAAGAAGAATGAGCTCTAGTT
This sequence comes from Flaveria trinervia, assembly GCA_025506515.1. Lineage (NCBI taxonomy): Eukaryota > Viridiplantae > Streptophyta > Magnoliopsida > Asterales > Asteraceae > Flaveria > Flaveria trinervia. The sequence goes on from CM046443.1 coordinate 28,449,822, forward strand.
ACTCCTTGAGGGCACTCATCCTGATGAATTTGTCTATAGGGAGGTAACTACTGTGGAGTTGAAGAATGGCAGGACTGTGAAGTACTTATCTGAGTACTATGGTCCAGAGTTCTTCTATGAAAGAGGAGTAGAAGAACTCTCCAAGGAGGAACAGGTGTTCTCCTTGAGGCCTATGTTCGAGAGTCATACAGACTCATTATGGGGAAGTAGATCTCATGAATGGGATAACAACTCTGTGTCCAGTTCCCCAAAATAGATTTCCCATTCGTACCTTGCCAAACAGATCTCTGAGATTTCTTTCCAGGCCAGTGCTTATATGGGTCATCTTCTCTACTGATCAAGAAGGAAAAAGACCAACCATTTTGCCAACAATAAGTGGGAAAATAAATCAATTAGAGGTTTTGGCTGCATTGGTTCAGGGGGAGTTTGTTGGACCAAAAGAACCAATGAGCCAAGATCAGAAGACCTCTAAGTGCCACATGATATCACAACAACTGCTGAAGCTTCATCAGCAGTTCGACAAGTGCTGAAGACTTCACAGCTGAAGGTCAAGTACTGAAGACTTCAACAGCTGAAGACTAAAGTGCTGAAGCTCAACAGCTGAAGACACAAGTGCTGAAGCTAAACAGCTGAAGAACACAAGTGCTGAAGCTAAACAGCTGAAGAACAAAAGTGCTGAAGCTGAAGACCAAGTACTGAAGTACAACAGCTGAAGAGTCTACAAGTGCTGAAGATCAACAACTGATGTACAAAGTCTGAAGACAAAGACTGAAGACATCAACTGATGATATCTACTGAAGTCATCAGCTGATGAAACATCTGAAGTTCAAGTCTGAAGACCAAGTACTGAAGTTTCAGTAGTTTGTCACAACAGCTGAAGAGTACTTCTTCAGTAGTTGTGATATCAGTAGTTTTATGTTTTTACTTTCAGTAGTTTTGTAAAACGACTGAAGAGCTTGTTCTTCAGTCGTTATAGTATCAGTAGTTTTATGTTTTTCAGTAGTTGTAGTAACTGATAACACTTAGTATTTTTGTAAGAAGATGTCAGCTGTTTCGACATCTTCAGTAGTGTGTTTCAGTTGGAATAATTATGTTAGATGTCACTATCAAGTGACATCAGCAGACGTCACATCTCTTATATAAGAGGTGTCGACCTAATTGTAAGTGTGACATCCGTTACCACGAAAGCGAATATTGAATGAAATATATTTGTAGAATTCTCTCTATCTATAACCGTTTTTGTTCTTCATTGAATATCTTTTCGTTCTTGTGAATTGGCTAATTCATTGTTAGAATTCCGCTGCTATACTCTCTAATCAATCAAACGTAGATCACTGATCCTAACAATACAAAAACGATTTTTTTACAAACTTCAAATATTTTTATAGTCATCTAAATATTTATTAGTAAATAATTCTTGTACAACATTTTAACATTTGTTATAAAAATTATTTACAAATGTAATAACTGAATAATTTTTATAAAAGTTGATTTATATATAATAATTATTATTGGACCCTATGTCATCTTTGAATAGGAATTAATCATGATAATTATAAATTTTAAATATATTTCATAATTTAATTCACAAGTTATTTACAAGGATTTAGTTCCTATAAAATTTCATAAATGGTACTTTTGTAAGAGTTCACTAATCTTATTTATGAAAACCCCCAAATTCTATTACCCTAGTACACATTAAATCGTTAATCTTATTATTAACCTAAATCTTGTAATATTTATATATTTAGGTGCCTTGTGATGTTTTATCGTGGAACGACATATATTATTCTTATTGATCTTCATTTTATACTTATTTGACATGTGAGTTTTCCTTGCCCCCTTTTTATATTTTCACACTAATTTGATGTGAAACATGATACTTATTCTCATATACTTGTAAACGTTTAAACTTGTAAGCACTTGCAATTCATATTTTTGTCATGGTTATTTGTGTGTTGTAAGTGTTTATATGATATACATATTTTTGTTTGCAATCATTAACTATTGCTAGCCTGGCGACGTCTTAGATCTTTGGGCCTGACAAGCCTATTTGGTGCTAAAGTTGATGTATTGCCGACTCCTGATGACGTATGCTTGTTCATCATGGGAACTAAATACACTTAACCAATCTTATATACTTGTAATCAAGTCGAGGTTTGGTTGTAACGATATGTGTTCTATAACCTTACTAACTTATGACCTATGACATGAATTGCTACTTGTAACCTTATAATATTATGTATGAAAACCTTGGAAACTCACCAACTATTTATAGTTGACCTTTTATTTTTATCATATTTCAGGAAATCCCCAAGTTTAAAGTGGACTTTTGAAGCTTGCAATAAAACTAGGACTTGGACCTAGTTTAATAAATAAAATGTTAATGTAATGTTTTGTTTTCTTTGGAACTTATATCATGTTTGAGACTTATGTTTGTTATACCTTTTGAAACTTATAATTTTAACATTTACATTTAAATATAGCGTTATGTGGTTGTGAACAATCTTAACCCTCACATCTCGACGTTTCCGCCGTCAAGGTTGGGGTGTGACACTGATACCACTTGTTAGGACCGTGTACGTATGGAGTACTAACGGATTCTATGTGAAACCAGATCAAATAGTGCGGAATCCTATTTGATTGGTGATCCAATCAGTAAGAACGATAGCCCGATCGATCTAACAATATAACAAACGTTAAGAATGAGTACAAATCGATCAAGAACGAATTATGAAGTTGGATTGGGTGTTCTGGATGCTATGGATGGCTAGGGTTTAGGTATATTCAAAGTCTCTCCCCAAGTGTTATGTTTTTCCACGAATTAAGTGGTATTTATAGGTTTGCAGCTGCCATTCATACGATTGAACCATTATCATGGTTTAGTTGTGCGCTTGACTCATGCGATTGAGTCATACACACGACTGAAGGTTCAGTCGTGCGACTGAGTCAATCTTATGCCTCAATCATACGACTGGTCCAGTCTCCTGGTTCGATCGTGTGACTGGTTCATTAGTATGATTCATCCATGCGTATGGTCCATAAGTATGGTCCTTTAGCATGAATAATCACCCGACTAAGTTGAACATATTTCCCAATCATTATTGACTTAGAATTGTGTACAATAATCTCAAACCTATATATGAAGTTCATACATATGACTTATACTTAACACAATAATAATATGAAATAATCAAAGATAAATAAACATCAAGGCATATATCATATTTCCTTTCATCATCAAATCACACATATGTAAGACATGAAAGACTTTTATATTTAAGCACATAAACTAGGAACATCATGTATCTACAGTTTAGATAGTACTTAAGACCTATATAAATCTAGGAAGGGGTGGATGTGTTTTCTTAGAACTTGCTTGATTAAAAACTTATGTTTGATAGTGAACCAACACAAATAATAATATATGACATGTGAATTAAATACAAAACTAATTTATAAAAGTTCAAGTGGATATTAACTAGTCGATTTTTTGTCATCTCTTTGATCATCAATCGGGAGTTTGCTCCACTAGAATATCTGTTGAACAGAAGAGATCACCAACACAGTAACATCTCAGTTTACAAAAGGATTACCTTATTCTTACTTTATAGAAAGTGATCATCTTATACAAAGAAAATGATCATCTTATACATGTCACTTTACAAAGAAAATGATCATCTTACTAGTGAATCAACCAAAATTGATTTAATTGCATTGAAGTTATCATAAATTAATACATGGTGAGATCCTAAATACTAAAAACTATATACAACAAAATAGGAGGACAACTTAAAATGTTTAAATATTTCAAATTAATTGGGAGAAACAGTGGGGTGTCTAACATGCCCCTGCAAGATGTACGAGCGAGAGAGAAGTCTAATATAGGACATAAGATTAATGTAGCGATGTTTGAGCAACGGTTTTGTGAGGATGTATGCAAATTTATCATCCCCTATTATGTGAATGACACGGATCGTACTATCATGAACTTCTTCTCGCACAAAATGAATATCCAAAGCAAGGTGTTTCATTCTTGAATAAAATACGCAATTAGCAGAGTAGTGTGTGGCAATTAAATTTAGCCCTTTGCCTTCCACTACCTCTATAGGGGTGTTATTGTATGGCTTAGGAGACCATAGTTTAGGTGTTGGTGGGTATAGGCAGCAAAAACTATAGTCGATTGATGTAGATTTACAGCCGGCTTGGGAGTTTGAACAAAGATAACTCATGGTTGATTAGTTTTCATGAAGTTCATGAAAAGGAATGAGGAAATCGCTAGCATGTGCTGCATCAATGAACTATTTGTTAGTTGTTTGATCTAGCGGGGTGAGAATTACATTAGTAACATCTTTGATATCCATTGTTTACAAAGAATTGCAAGTTCATCTACAATAGTTTTGACCGATTGCATATAATTGGTAATGGCATGTTTCGGGTTCTTCGATAATTGTTTTAGATGGTGTTAAAGTTGTTTGATATGGTCACGAAATAGGGAAGCATAAGTGCTAGAAAGAATTTTCCAAGCTCGATCTAAAGGAGGATTTGGTGTTTGTAATGAGTAATACAATGGATGGAGAGAGACTTCCAATGAAAGCACCAAAAAAACGTCAGTCTTAATGAAACTATATGGGATAATCTATGTGTATGGTAACAGCCTATAGGACTGATGGTTGGGGATGGAGCAAGATTGTGCCATCAATATATTTGTAGAGATCGAGACCTTGAAGAAGGGCTTAATCTAAGTTTTCCTGCTCTAAGTAATTAGTATAAGTGAGTTTTAGGGAGGAAGGTAAGGTAACGAGAGTAATAGAAGATGTTGTCTTTTGACATCGGAATGTTGAATATTGGCCGAAAAATATAAACCAGATGGCGGAAGGTGTAAGCAAAGGTAGGGTAAGCTGGATGATACTATATAAGTGAAACAACCAAAACTGATTTAATTTCATTGAAGTTATTGTAAATAAATACATGGTGAGATCATAAATACAAGCAACTAAATACAACAAAATAACATGACTAAATCAACTACAAAAACTTAAATATATAAATATTTTAAGTTAATCGGGAGAAACAGTGGGGTGTCTAATACTTATATGTCTCACTTTACAAAAAAGATGATCATTTTATACATTTCACTTTATAAAAAGTGTGATCACCTTGTTCTCACTACTCTTCTAATGGTGGTGATAAGATCTCTCTAAAATACTATACATATGAAACGGTTCACGAAGATAGTTATATTTCATCACATCCTAACCCTTTGTCAAGAGTGTGAGTTCACAACACTATATAGTGAGTTCATAACATCATATCAAGATAGTGTCTGGCTATATCTCCCAAAATCAAAAGATTAGGTTTTTCAAATATAGAAGTTATTTTTTTAATTAATCGATACTCGATTTGATTAAAGAAATAAGATACGTAGAATTGATAATGGATCCATATTTGTCAACAATAATCTGTAATAATTTTTTATGAAAAGAATGTTTTACATCAAACACCTTGCCCATATACCCTAAGCAGAATGGGATAATATATCTAACACGTAGGTATTTAATGACTAAAGTCAGGTTTATTATATTTCTAGGGATGGGTTATCATTATTCTTGTAGAGTGAGAGTGTCTTAACTATTTATACTTACCAACTAAACTCCATCCTTTGTATTAAGTGGTAGTTCTCCATAACTGGTAGTTATCAATATCCAAGGTAATCCACTATCACCTTTCCTTTTCATCATTGCCATGGAAGCCCTTTTAGACATCATTAAGAAGGCTTGTTCACTTGGGCTATACAAAGGAGTCTCCATTGATCACAATAGTCCATCACTATCTTATTTTATAGATGCTGAGGACGTGGTTTTTACTGGTGATTGGAAGGATTCAAATGTTATAATCTTTGTAGAATTCTTCATGTTTTCTACTTAGTCTCGGGGCTTAGAATAAATCTTGTTAAGAGCACTTCATTATGAGTTAGTGTGCATGATCATGAGTTAGACTTATTGGTGGAAGGCCTCGTTCCCGGGACGCTTACAGCTGGTGATTCATCGCACGTAAAACATATACTTTACATTTATTCATCAAAACATTGCAGCGGAAAACATAAAACAAATGGCATTTCATTTCATTCTAAAAACTTTTGCAAAATAATGCATCGTTTGTTGGTTAAAAAATTAAATTGTTGTATTACATCGCAAAAGCCTTAAATAAATGGATGCCATCCAAAAGAGCTGAGTAGCCGCCTCGTGCCATCCTCAGCAACGTTTACCTGTCAACTGAAAACGTATAAAAGTCAGCGTCGCTGAGTGAGTTCTAGTTTTATAATAAAACATACATAAAATCATTATTTATTTCTTTACAGAGTCCATACTATACGTTTCATATGTTCGTGGTCATACATCATACGTACATACAGATAATATCATTATTATCTTCCATTACATTCATTAATCTCCGTCATTCGTTACATCTTGTGACATGTACAATACCCCGAACATTGTGCACGAAGCTGGTTACTAGGCCTGAGGTCTATCATAGACCCCGAACATTATACACGAAGCTAACTCCAGTACCTGGGGCAAGTACATTCACCATTCATCTTTTCTTTTCATTCCGGATCAATGCCATATGCTATACCCCAAACATTGTGCATGAAGCTGGTTACTGGGCTTGAGGTTTATTATAGACCCAAACATTATGCACGAAGCTGACTCCAGTACCTAGGGAAAGCGGCAACGATCCCATACATATGGTCAATCACAAGGATTGGACCCCAGTGTGCATCCTTCTGGGGTAGCTAACCCGCACACAGTTGAGCTAACACCCTTCATTGGGTGTGGACCTCCATACATTTGCTTGCAATACTTTTTACGTTCGTTCATTCGTTAATGCATGCATTCATTCATCATGTTCCTCTTTCATTATCTTTCACTTATGTTACATAATGCTTTCGGTTCATTCATTAACATAACACGTAAAGCCATGGAAAGATAAACATTCATCATTATAGGAACATAACATAACATACCAGTCATACATCATCACAGGGCATCATACATACATAACATACATCATGCATAATCATGCAACATCATCATCATCATCATCCATAGCATGCCCATCAAACTATCTGTGACCCCAAAAGTCAACTTATAGTCCCCTGGGAATTTCCCAAGTCAAAGTCTACTTTACACATTTTCCCAAAAATCAGAAAATATTCTAAGTCCTAGGCGCATGGGATATATGCAGGCGCATGAACACTATTCAGGCGCAAGGGGAACACTTAGGCGCATGGGCCACTTTCAGGCGCATGGGTACTGTTCAGGCGCATGGGGATTCCTGGACGTCTGAACAGTTAGTAAATTCCAGCCTCATCTAGGCGCGTGGATACTATTCAGACGCATGAACACTTAGGCGCATGGGCCACTTGGGCGCAGGGCACTATTGGGGCGCATGGCCCTACACTTAGTCATCTGACTAACATTTCTAGCCGCATGGGCCACTTGGGCGCATGGGCACTATTGGGGCGCATGGCCCTACACTTAGTCATCCGACTAACATTTGTAGGCGCATGGGCCACTGTTCAGGCACATGGGTTGAACTTAAACATTTCTAAGGCAATTTTTCGGCGCATGAGCTACTGTTTAGGCGCATGACTTACACTTAATTCTTTCTAAGGCACTTTCAGACGTATGAACACTTATCTAGACGCATGAGCATTCTGTAAAACATGTTTCTAGGATATTTTAAATCCTAATCATCGAACCATCTGTTCTAAGCATAATGTGGCTATTCTAAACATGAGTAGCCTATAAACCATCCAGAACTAACATCCAACATACATCATACCTATGGGTATTCACACATAAACTTGTAAAATCATTTTAATACGTTTTCAGCACCAAAGATAGTTTAAAACATGTAAAAACCGGGGTCTAGAACTCATCTGGTGCAACTTGGGTGTTCTTCCTTTTAACCCTCTTGCAAAGAGTTCAAAACACCTAGAAACAACATCCAAACACATACACAGGAGCACAAACACAACACATAAGCACATAATCATATAACCGGGCTAAAACCTGACATAAAAACACAAAAACCCTGAATTCTTACCTTGAATTCACTTTTCTTCTTCCCCTTCTTCTTCAATCCGAGAGTATTCTCTGCTCTCTCTCTCTCTTTCTAAAACCGAGACAAATGGTGAAGTGAGGTGAGGGTGGGCGGCCGTACTCACCTTTACACCAACTTTTGAAAGTTGTGTCCTTTTTGGACACTTTTAGTCCCTCCTCTTTGACTTTATTGCCCTTCATGCTTTTATTCTTATTTCTTGACTTAAAAAAAAGATTCGGGTGTTACAAGTCCACCCCCCCTTATATCGGTTTCGTCCCCAAAACCTGTTATTCCTCGAACATATGAGGATAATGCTACCTCATCTCTTCCTTGGTCTCCCATGTAGACTCGGATCCCTTCTTGTGCTTCCACTATACACACACAAGAGGAACCACTTTATTTCTCAGTCTCTTCTCTTTACGATCGATGATTACCACTGGTTGCTCCACATAATTGAGCCTTTCATCAACTTCAATGTCCTCCAGTGGAACAATCATGTCTTCATCAGCTATACACTTTCTCAAATGAGATACATGGAATGTCGGGTGAATTCCATTTAACTCATCTGGCAACTCCAATCTATAGGCCACCTCTCCTACTGGAGCAATGATTCGGAAAGGGCCTATATATCTTGGCTCAACTTGCCCCGCTTCCTGAATCTGATAATGCCTTTCCAAGGTGAGACCTTCAACATGACCCGGTCACCCACCTGGAACTCGATCGGTCTGCGTCGTTTATCAGCATACGACTTCTGTCTATCTTTAGCTGCCTTCATGAAGGCTTTGATCCTCTCCAGCTTCTCAGTCGTAGCCTCAATTACCTCGACGCTTCCCAACTCCTTCTGACCAATTCACCCCAACAAACAGGTGTCTGCATCTCCTACCGTATAGCATCTCGTATGGTGACATACCAATGCTGGCATGATAACTATTGTTGTACGAGAATTCAGCTAACGGTAAGTGGTCGTCCCAACTTCCACCAAAATCGATTACACATGCCCGAAGCATGTCCTCCAACGTCTGAATGGTCCTCTCTGACTGACCATCAGTTTGGGGATGATAAGCCGTGCTAATCTATAACCTCGTCCCCATGGAGTCGTGGAATTTCTTCCAAAATTTAGACGTAAACCGGGTGTCACGATCAGACACAATGGATACCGGTACACCATGATGAGTTACAATCTCATTATGAATAGGTCAGCCAACCTCTCAGATGAATATGTCTCACGGATTGGTAAGAAGTGAGACTCTTCGTCAAGCGGTCAACAATCACCCATATGGCATCTTATCCTTTCGGAGTACGTGGCAGCTTCGTAATGAAATCCATGGTGATGTGCTCCCACTTCCATTCCGGTATATCCAAAGGTTGGATCTTCCCATATGGCTTTTGATGTTCCGCCTTCACTTGCAAACAAGTAAGGCACTTGCTCACATACTCCACCACGCCACGCTTCATACCCGACCACCAATAATCCTTCTTCATGTCTTGGTACATCTTTGTGGCACCAGGATGGATAGAGTATCGGGTCTTGTGAGCTTCGTCCATAATCTTCATACGTAGATTCCTGAAACGAGGAATCCACACCCGTTCAAATTGAGTTTTAACACCAAGCGTGTTTTCACTCAATTCCCTAACCAGACATTCAGAGTTTAGATGATCTTCTTTTAATGCCTCATCCTGAAACTCCTTGACTTGCTTCATTACATCAGAGATCATGATTAGTTGCTAGGCTTTCACCCGAATTGGCTCGGGCCTCTCCTTCCGGCTAAGAGCATCAGCCACCACGTTAGCTTTGCCCGGATGGTAATGGATCTCACAATCATAATCCTTTATGAGCTCTAACCATCGTCTCTGTCTCATATTCAGATCCTTATGCTCAAAGAAGTACTTTAACCTCTTGTGGTCAGTGAAGATGGTGCACTTCGTTCCATACAGATAGTGCCTCCAAATTTAGTGCAAAGACCACGGCCGCTAGTTCCAAGTCGTGAGTAGGGTAGTTGACCTCATGAACCTTCAGTTGTCGGGATGCGTAGGCTATAACTTTTCCTCTTTGCATTAACACACACCCCAACCCCGAGTAAGAAGCGTCTGAATACACCACCAAATCTTCGCTTCCATCGGGTAACGACAAGACAAGAGCTTGAGTTAACCTCGCCTTCAACTCCTCGAATGCCTTCTCCTGAGCCTGACCCTGACCCCATACATACTTTACATCCTTCTGGGTCAACTTAGTTAGTGGAGAAGCAATCTTAGAGAAGTCTCGGATAAACCTCCTATAGTAGCCCGCCAAACCCAAGAAACTACGAATCTCGGATGGCGTCTTTAGAGACTTCCATTGCGTCACTGCCTCTACCTTAGCCGGGTCCACCATGATCCCATTAGGATTCACCACATGACCCAAGAACTGAACTTCTCATAACCAAAACGCGCACTTGGAGAATTTTGCATACAACTTCTCCCTTCTTAACGTCTCTAGAACCTCCCGAATGTGACCGGCATGCTCAATCTCAATCTTCGAATAAATCAGGATATCGTCAATAAACACAATCACCGATTTATCTAACATTGGCCGACACAGTCGATTCATCAGATCCATAAAAGCAGCTGGTGCATTGGTCAATCCAAACGACATAACGAGGAACTCATAGTGACCGTAGCGCGTGAAAAAGCTGTTTTAGGAATGTCCTGCTCCTTCACTTTCAGCTGATGGTAACCAGATCGAAGATCTATCCTCAAAAACCAACTGGCACCTTGGAGCTGATCAAACAGATCGTCTATTCTTGGTAGGGGGTACCGGTTTTTCACTATCAACTTGTTCAGCTCTTGGTAGTCAATACACATCCTCATACTACCATCTTTCTTCTTCACAGACAATACCGGAGCACCCCATGGAGAGATACTCGGCCTAATGAACCCCTTATCCAGCAGTTCTTGCAACTACTCCATTAACTCTTTCATCTCAATCGGATCCAACCGGTACGATGCCTTGGCAACGGGTTGAGCACCGGGTATAAGTCAATTTGGAACTCAACCTCGCGATCTGGTGGCACAACGGGTAAGTCTTCCGGGAATACGTCCGGAAAGTCGCACACCACTAGTACTTCGGATAATTGCGGTACCGACGCATCCACATCTTTTATGTATGCCAAGTAGGCACCACATCTGCGTCTCATGCACTTTCCCACCACCACCATCGAAATCACCTTCGGGATTGTGGTGACGCGATCACCATAAACCGTCACCTCATTTCCGTCAGGCGTTGTCAATCGGATCATCTTCTTGCGACACACGATGTTTGCCTCATAGGTTGCTAACCAGTCCATCCCTAGTACTACATCAAATCCACCTAGGGGTATCACATGTAACCTAGCAGCAAACCTATGGCCTTCTAGTTCTATGGCACAGTCCTCAATTACCTCAGTAATTCTAGTGGACTTACCAATAGCAGTTTCTACATCGAATGGCTCATCAATACGTCTACTCTTATTGGGAAACTTAGCACCAAAGGCAGCAGAAATGAAACTCCTACTAGCACCAGAACAAACAACACAAATGCAAGAGTTTGGTTTACTAGAAACATACCTGACACCACGTCAGGGTCTATCCTAGCCTCCTCCCGAGTCATCGTGAAAGCTCGGTGCTTGCCTTCTGCCCTTCTCCTCCGGCCTTCTTCACCCCAGAACTCTCGGCCCTTGGCTTCTTACACTCCCTGCTCATGTGACCACTTCCCCCACAATTGAAACACTTCATGCCTCCACAATCTCTAGCCATATGGCCAGACTTCCCACACTTGAAACAAACATTCGACCCCCATTTACGCTCACCACCGTGTTCTTTCCCGCACTTGCCACACTTGTCCAACCCAGCACCAGTTGTGACCACACGTCGGTCACCTACCCTCGCCACCTTATTGTTTGGAGCGGCTCTACCACGTCCAAACCATTTCCCATTCCAGTTTCTCCCATCCCTACTCGTCTTCTTCTCCTCAGCCACTACCACCTCACACTCATCATATAGTCTACCAGCCAAATCAACCACCGACCTAAAAGTGCTTGGTCGGGCGGCGATCATATGCCTACGGATATCCGCCGCAGCCCCTGGATATATCTCTTAATCTTTCGTGACAGTGGCATCACCTGATCGGGCACCAGTCGTGCCATTTCATTGAACTTTGTGGTGTACTCTTGGTGTGTCATAGTTCCTGCCTCCAGTTGTAGAAACTCTCTCTCGACCTTGTCCATTTCCCGGTGAGGACAAAACTCCTCGATCACCAACTTCTTCAACTCCGACCATCTCATTCTCCCGATCGCCCGACTACCCTCGGCTTGGACGATATTGTCCCACCAGCACAGAGCCGAGTCTACGAATGAGTGAGTAGCGAACTTAACCTTCTGGTCTTCTCGGCACTCGCTGATATCAAGTACCGCCTCCATTTCCCTCACCCACCGATGAGCAGCAGCGGCAGTGCCGTTCCATCGAAAGTAGGGGGTTTGCATCTCATAACACCCCGTAGTTGCAGCCTCGGGTCGCCTCCGGCGCAGGCTCTTCGTCCTCGTCCTCATCATCAGACGGAACCGTCTCAGTCTCGGGCTGTCTTCTTTCGCCCGTAGGTCCATTCCTTTCCTTTCTCTCTCCCTCTCTAACTGCCTTTATCACTTCTGTCACCACAGACGGTAGGATCGTCTGCATGACTTGGTGCACTTCTTCCACAACCTCCTCCTTCACTAAGGCTCTCAGGTTAACACTCTCATCTCCGCCCTCCGGATGAGGGGTTCTGGTTCTTCATGAACCACTTTCGCCCGTAGGTCCATTTCTTTCCTTTCTCCCTCCCTCTCTAACTGGCTTTATCACTTCAGTCACCACAGACGGTAGGATCGTCTGCATGACTTGGTGCACTTCTTCCACAACCGCCTCCTTATTGAGGCTCTTAGGTTAGCACTCTCATCTCCGCCCTCCGGATGAGGGGTTTCTGGTTCTTCATGAACCACTTTCTCAACTCTGGGTCTCCCCCTCTTGGGTCGTGGTTCAGCACCGTGACCTCCACCACAAGAGGCCTTCGAAGATCTACCACCAGCCATCTCCTAACACACTGAAAGATTCAAACACCAACATGGTCATTCAAGGGAACAGCTCAGTTTATGTCAAGTATAGTAAGTCCCTAATTACAGTGGCCAGTTGTGATTAGTCACTCACTTTACTCTTCATACCCCGAGCATTACCTGTCCTGACTACATTAGTATTTAAATCTACATACAACACATACCACATACCATGCGCACATAAACCGGTTAACATTATGAAAATACCTGATGGCACCCAGCTACTCAGATTCGCATCCCATTCCCATTCCGTCTCATTCTCAGTTTAAGTTAAGGTTTATTTTGAAAATTTACCCATTTCACTTAAACTTTGGCTCTGATACCAACTTTGTAAGGCCTCGTTCCCGGGACGCTTACTGCTGGTGATTCATCGCACGTAAAACATATACTTTACATTTATTCATCAAAACATTGCAGCGGAAAACATAAAACAAATGGCATTTCATTTCATTCTAAAAACTTTTGCAAAATAATGCATCGTTTGTTGGTTAAAAAATTACATTGTTGTATTACATCGCAAAAGCCTTAAATAAATGGATGCCATCCAAAAGAGCTGAGTAGCCGCCTCGTGCCATCCTCAACAACGTTTACCTGTCAACTGAAAATGTATAAAAGTTAACGTCGCTGAGTGAGTTCTAGTTTTATAATAAAACATACATAAAATCGTTATTTATTTCTTTACAGAGTCCATACTATACGTTTCATACGTTCGTGGTCATACATCATACGTACATACAGATAATATCATTATTATCTTCCATTACGTTCATTAATCTCCGTTCATTCGTTACATCTTGTGACATGTACAATACCCCGAACATTGTGCACGAAGCTGGTTACTGGGCCTGAGGTCTATCATAGACCCCGAACATTATACATGAAGCTAACTCCAGTACCTGGGGCAAGTACATTCACCATTCATCTTTTCTTTTCAATCCGGATCAATGCCATATGCTATACCCCAAACATTGTGCACGAAGCTGGTTACTGGGCCTGAGGTCTATCATAGACCCCGAACATTGTGCACGAAGCTGACTCCAGTACCTGGGGCACGCGGCAAGGATCCCATACATATGGTCAATCACAAGGATCGGACCCAGTGTGCATCTTTCTAAGGTAGCTAACCCGCACACAGTTGAGCTAACACCTTCATTGGGTGTGGACCTCCATACATTTGCTTGTAAGACTTTTTACGTTCGTTCATTCGTTAATGCATGCATTCATTCATCATGTTCCTCTTTCATTGTCTTTTACTTTACGTTACATAATACTTCCGGTTCATTCATTAACATAACACGTAAAGCCATAAAAGATAAACATTCATCATCATAGGAACATAACATAACATACCATCATACATCATCACAGGGCATCATACATACATAACATACATCAGCAAATCATGCAACACCATCATCATCATCATCATCCATAGCATGCCCATCAAACTATCTGTGACCCCAAAAGTCAACTTATAGTCCCCTGGAAATTTCCCAAGTCAAAGTCTACTTTACACATTTTCCCTAAAAATCAGAAAAATATTCTAAGTCCTAGGCGCATTGGCACTATGCAGGTGCATGAACACTATTCAGGCGCATGGGAACACTTAGGCGCATGGGCCACTTTCAGGCGCATGGGTACTGTTCAGGCGCATGGGGATTCCGGACGTCTGACAGTTAGTAAATTCCAGCCTATCTAGGCGCATGGATACTATTCAGACGCATGAACACTTAGGCGCATGGGCCATTGGGCATGGGCACTATTGGGGCACATGGCCCTACACTTAGTCATCCGACTAACATTCTAGATGCATGGTCCACTTGGGGGCATGGCACTATTGGGGCGCATGGCCTACACTTAGTCATCCGACAACATTTCTAGGTGCATGGGCCACTATTCAGGCGCATGGGCTGAACTTAACATTTCTAAGGCAATTTTGGGCGCATGAGCTACTGTTTAGGCGCATGACTTACACTTAATTCTTTCTAAGGCACTTTCAGATGTATGAACCCTTATCTAGACCATGAGCATTCTGTAAAACTGTTTCTGGGATATTTTTCAATCCTAATCATCGAACCCATCTTTCTAAGCATAATGTGGCTATTCTAAACATGAGTAGCCTATAAACCATCTAGAACTAACATCCAACATACATCATACATACGGGTATTCACACATAACTTGTAAAAATCATTTTAATACGTTTTCATCCCCAAAGATAGTTTAAAACATGTAAAAACCAGGGTCTTGAACTCACCTGCTGCAACTTGGGTGTTTTCTTCCTTTTAACCTCGTGCAAGAGTTCAAACACCTAGAAACAACATCTAAACACTACACACGAGCACAAACACAACACCATAGCACATAATCACATAACCGGGCTAAAACCGACATAAAACATAAACCCTGAAGTCCTTACTTGAAATTCACTTTTTTGTTTGAATTCCCTTTTATTCTTCCCCCTTCTTCTTCAATCCGAGAGTATTTCTATCTCTCTCTCTCTCTAGAAACCGCACAATGGTGAAGTAAGGTGGAGGGTGGGCGCCATACTCACCTTTCCCAACTTTTGGAAGTTTTTATTCCTTTTGGACACTTTTAGTCCCTCCTCTTTGGACTTTATTGTCCGTCTGCTTTATTCTTATTTCTTGACTAAAAATAAGATCCGGGTTTTATCATTGCTAGCTTGTTGTACTGGAAAAGAAAGTTTTTTCCTTTTAAATATATCAGTATCAAGTCGTTGACAACATGAACTTGGTAAAAAATTGGACCCTAAAAAAATCCTTTAGAAATAATTGCAATTGGGAAGGCGAAATGCCTATCTTTCAGGGGGGCAAATTACCCTCATAATTTGTGTCTAAATGCACTACCCCGATTATTTCTCATTGACTGTGCTTCAAATACGGCTATTGATAAACTTGATAATCATGAAGAATTTTTTATGTTGTGGTTCTTCAACAAGTCAAAATTTTGTGTAAATTGGTGAAAACACCTCATAGAGAAATATAGGGGTATTGTCTCGATCCCTTAATTATTAACATGCTTAAGGATTCCTGAAGTCTGATGCAACCCAAAACTGCTAAGTGTTTCAGCAACATGCACTAAGTACTGAAGTGAAGAATGCTTCGGAAGAATTACACAAAGCATTAGAAAATACTCTAAGTGTAATATCTTCCGAAGCCAAGACCAATATCTTCCGAAGCCTAACATGAAGTCTTCCGAAGCTTGAAGAGACAAAGTCTTCCGAAGCTTCAACTATGAAGACAGATTTCTTCCGAAGACTTTTAGTACACATGCTTTATCTGATGTACTGTTCCATAAAGCACCTTTTCCGCTGCGTCTCTGATAAGTCACCAACTTACAAGAGTTGGTGAAAAGGTCCATGCTTTTGGTAACTGTACATTGAGGTCTTGAGTCTGAAACTTCCACTTTATGTACTTTATCCTTTTTGTAATGTATAAGGATGTGAGCTATGGCATGTCATAGTCACAAGGTCAAAAGGCAGATATGCCTTTTGATCCTACAATTGATTTTGTTAGTGTCTAGTCAATTGTATCCAGCTGGCTTTCATAGTATAGCCGGCTGTAGGTTGTAGTATAAGTATTCCAAGTTCTTGTATCTTTCTTAATGCTTTGTAACACTTGTAAAAGAACTTGAGAAAGCAATATACTGCTACCCTTGAAAACTATACTCTCTTGTTCTGTCTCTTGCTTTACTTGTGTTCTCTGCATCACCTTTGGTTACCTAGTTCACTGTTTGATTAACGTTTAGTTAATCTCCTCATTTGTTGTTGTGTTGTAATTGTGTTCAAGCCCTTGAACGATCCTGCAATTGGTATCAGAGCTTTCAGGCTCGTGATATAAGATCTAACCATCTTAAGATCCCTCACACACACAAAAACTAAACTTTTCAAATGGCTTCCATCTCAAAGACTGATATGGAGACTGGAACCATGAACAAATCCCCATTGATCACTCTTGATGACTTCGACACCTGGTGCATGAGGATGGAAGGCTTCATCAGGTCTCTTGACTCAAGAATGTGGGAATCTGTTGAATATGGACCTTTCATACCTAGCACCCCCTCTGCTACCGGTGCTGGTATGATTCCTAAAGATGTGGCCAACTACTCAGATGAAGATAGGAAAAGAGTAGAGATTGACAGGAAGGCCATGACTGCTCTTCAGACTGCTATCCCAAACTCTGTATACAGAGGTTTTAAGAAGTGCAAAACAGCTAAACAGCTGGGGATGCACTGAAGCTGATGTATGAAGGCTCCTCTGAAGCCAAGGAGAACAAGAAAGATCTTCTGAAGCAGCAGTTTGAAATTTCACCTTTAAAACAGGTGAAACCATGACCCAACAATACTTCAGGTATGTTGAGATTGTGGATACCCTTGTGGATGGAGGAGTTCCTCTTGAGAACAGAGACATTGTAAGGAAGTTCATGTCCTCACTTCCTAGGCAATGGACACACTATTGTGTGGTAATCAAGAGGACTGAGAACCTTAAAACTCTTACTCTGACAGAGTTATATGGGATTCTCAGTGGATACCAGATGGAGATGAACTTACAAGGTTCATCTGGCAACTCTAACAATCAAATGGGTTCAGCCCTTCATGTGGTTGAAAGGGACAGCATAGAACCCCAACATCATCTCCTATGCTACCCTGACAACTCACAAAAGGGTCCTTTCATCACCTTCCCGGAGACACCAAGGGAGAACTTTACTCAAGGAAGCCCATTCCAAGAGACAAGTTCTTCTCAAGCCTTTGTGTCTGCAGATGAAAGCTGTGGAAATTATCTCTTCACTCTTGAAGATCTAGACTGTATCCATCCAGATGACCTGGAATACATGGAGATAGTTCAGCAGATGGCTCTTCTCACTCACAGAGCCAAGAAGTTCTACAAGAGGACAGGAAGAAAATTTCCAAGCAATGCTACCAGTGGTAAGTTTGGCCTGGATAAAAGCAAAGTTAAGTGTTACAATGTAACCTTATGGGTCACTTCGCCAGGGAGTGTAAGGCACCCAGAGCAAATGGGGGTCAAACACAACTCAGACCAAACTTCACCAACAATACCCCTCAGGCTGAGAAGACAAAGCAACATGCTGCGGTTGCTGTTGAAGAGGGAGGATTTGACTGGAGTTTTCAGGTGGAGGATGCTTCTCCAAACCAAGCATTGATGGCTGATCATGATGAAGCCAAGGTATTAGAACATCTTTGCTCCCCTGAATGCATTGCTAAAGTAAATAGATACAGGTCCTACAACCTAGAGATGAGATCTGATCTTGAGTCATTAAACATATTAAAATCTGACTTTAGAAAGTCTGAAAATGATTACAAGTTAAAGATAGAAGACTTGGAGAAAACTATTTCAGTACTAAAACATGAACATACAGATTTTAGAACTCAGATCCAAGATCTCATCACTAAGTTGACTAAGTGCCAGGCTGAGCTTGTGATCAGCAAAGCCCTGGCAGAGAAAAGTGTTCTTGAAGAAGAGACCTTCAAGAACATGATATCCTCATCCCTACACAATAAGGTTTGTTATCAAAATAGACAGGGACTGGGATCAAATGAGATAGCTCCTCCACACACAATCTTGTCTGTAAGATCTCCTAGGTGTGGAACTTGTGAAGATGAGCTTCCTCTCATAGATCCAGTAAGTGAGGATGATGAAGAAGTGATAGTGAGGAATCCCTCTGAGAAGAGTGAAGAAGAGGATTCCTCCAAGGGCCACTATCCTTCTGAGGAGAAGAAATTAACTGTGATGACCAAGTCCAAGAGAAAGAACTTGATCAGGAAGAGCAAAAGGAAAGCAAAGAAGGCTCAAAAATCAAGGCTACCTTTGATGCTAAGCAGAAACAAGTGTTCATCTCTGCAGGTTCAAAGCAATAAGGACTGAAGACATCCACCAAAGCCTCTTATCTAAGAGTTCTGGTTCATGTTCAAATCCTCAGTACAAAAGAAGACTGAGCTGCTGTGTACCACTGCTGCACAGCCTGGACCATCAAATTCCAAGAACAGTTCACAGCCCAGGGAACTGTATCTGAATCTACCAAGATGAAGGTGAAAAAGGGATGTGACCAAGGCCAGTCTTGCTCTCAAAAGGAGATTTCTTTGAAGAAGAAAATGCTGTGTGTTATGTGTGAAAGTACTTCTCATATTGCCAAGGATTGTCCATACAATCCTAAAAGTACTATCCACATGACCAATACAAAGACTTCAAAGAATCTCAAGAAGTCTCAAGCTTCGGAAGGAAAGTCTGTTTCCTTCGGAAGCTCCAAATCAAAGAAGAAGGTAAATGGAAATTACCTTCGGAAGCAAAGTTGGTCTCGGAAGAAAGGAGTTCTTCCGAAGTACTAAAGTCTACTGCAGTGACTGTAGATTCTTCCGAAGTATCAGTCATTAAAACTTGTGAAGCTCCAAAAGCTTCTAAGGTTTTGAAGGTCAAGTCCAAGACTCCAAAGGTGGTGTGGAAGTCTAAGAAAGACCAAATGACTGAGGTTTCTCCATCAACAACAGCCGAAGATCCCCTCTGTACAACCATAGGATCTATTACTGTTGCATTACCTTCTATTACACTTACTGAACCCAAGACAAGTAAGGCTTGGGTTTCCAAATGTAACTAATCATTTCTTTGTGCAGGACAGCTCAAGACAAACAAGAATGTCTGGATAATGACAGTGGCTGTTCCAGGCACATGACAGGCGATAGGTCTTTACTTCATAATTTTGAGAGAATTGATGGAGGACCAGTTGCTTTTGGAGGAAATGAAGGTGGTTACATTTATGGAAGGGGCAAGGTCACAAATGGTAAGCTCAGCATTGAGAAGGTAAACTTTGTTAAGGAGCTTGGGTACAATCTTCTGAGTGTATCTCAATTTTGTGATCAGTCATAACATGCTCTTCACTGAGCATGAGTGCATTGTTCTCAACCTGGAGTGGTCATTCCTCATGAGCATATTCTGCTCAGAGCCCCCAGGAAAGGGAACATGTACAAGATGGATTTGCAAGAAACATCTCCCTCTGGAGAAGTTTCATGCTTTCTATCTAAAGCAAATAGTGATGAGTCTTTCCTATGGCATAAAAGAATGTGCCATGTAAACTTTAAGAATTGAATAAATTAATCAAACATGATCTGGTAACTGGAATGCCAAAGAAAGAGTTTACAAGTGATGATCATTGTGTTGCATGCCTGAAAGGGAAGCAACACAAGGTATCTCACAAGCTAAGGAAAAGAACTCCATCACTACTCCCCTACACTTATTACATATGGATCTCTTTGGCCCCACCAGTGTAATGAGTTTAGGAAGGACCTTATACTGTCTAGTGATCACAGATGATTTTACAAGATTCACTTGGGTTTTCTTTCTTAGAACTAAAGATGAGACTCCTGAGATTCTAAGAATTTCATCTTAAAGATTGAGAATCAATGTGATCACAAGGTCAAAACCATAAGATGTGATCAAGGAACTGAATTCAAAAACCAAATCCTTGATACATTTTGTGATGAAAAGGGTATTACAAGACAATACAGTGCTCCCAGGACTCCTCAGCAAAACGGAGTTGCTGAGAGAGAAAACAGGACACTTATTGAAGCTGCAAGAACTATGTTGTCTGACTCTAAACTGCCTATCACCTTCTGGGCAGAGGCAGTTAATACTGCCTGCTATGTGCAAAACAGAGTCTTAGTAGTTAAGACACATGGTAAGACTCCTTATGAACTTTGGCACAAGAGGAAACCTTTCATTGGTTTTCTCAGGTCATTTGGATGTCCCTGCACCATCTTGAATACCAAAGATCAAGTTGCCAAGTTTGCTGAGAAATCAGACGATGGACACTTCATTGGATACTCTTCTCAAGCTAAAGCTTATAGAGTATACAATCTCAGAACTAGAATCATTGAGGAGTCAGCCAATGTGACTTTCAATGAGCACACTCCCAGTGTGGCTGGTTCTGGTCCGGATTGGCTATTTGATCTTGATTTAGTTACC
The DNA here is from genome assembly GCA_025506515.1 of Flaveria trinervia. Taxonomy (NCBI): domain Eukaryota; kingdom Viridiplantae; phylum Streptophyta; class Magnoliopsida; order Asterales; family Asteraceae; genus Flaveria; species Flaveria trinervia. The sequence goes on from CM046443.1 coordinate 28,471,023, forward strand.
AACTGTTTTTATAAATCTTGTGAGCATGTTTCAGGATCTGCAGAAAATTAAATACAGGTGATCCTGATCCAAGATTTGAGCTTGGAAGACCTTCAGCTCCAGTTGGAACTACTTCAGCAAATGAGGTTTCTATCAGCACAACAATGACAAATCCAGCTGATACATCTGGCATGCCTTCAAATTCCAGTTCAGAGGCCTCTCAACCAGATAAAGACATCTCAATTGCAGAAGATAACAATGGTGATGGTGAAAGTGATCAAGAATCTCTTGATGCTAATAACCATACCATAGATGATAACATCAATGATGTCACACACTCATTGGATCAAGTTAATCTTGATAAGTGTGATAATGTGGAGGATCAATCTTCAAGACCAGATCTAAATTTCTCAAATTTGGATCTATCTCAGCAACTTGCTGTGATCCCTCAGCTAAGGATCCACAAGTCTCATCCTACTACAAACATCATTGGAGATGTTATCTCCGGGGTAAAGACAAGAGGGCAAACCCATGAAGCAAGTTTGTCTTCACTCTTGTTTTCTATCCCAGTTAGAGCCAAAGAAAGTTGAGGAGGCTCTAAGGATGGAAGTTGGGTTGAAGCTATGCAACAAGAGCTGCTTCAATTCAAAAGACAGAAAGTTTGGAACCTTTGTCCTCTTCCTCATGGGAAGACTACCATTGGAACCAAATGGGTTTTTAGGAATAAAAAGGATGATAGAGGAATCATCATCAAGAACAAGGCTAGACTAGTTGTTCAAGGATACACACAAGAAGAAGGGATTGACTACACTGATGTCTTTGCTCCTGTAGCTAGACTAGAAGCTGTTAGGATATTCCTGGCATTTGCTGCATCCAAGAACTTCAAGGTCTACCAACTTGATGTAAAGTGTGCTTTCTTATATGGAGTGATTGATGAGGAGGTTTATGTCAAACAACCACCTGGTTTTGTAGATCCTGATCATCCTGATTATGTCTGCAAGCTTGACAAAGCTCTCTATGGGCTGCATCAGGCACCCAGGAAGTGGTATGAGACACTGTCTGAGTATCTCTGTAAACATGGTTACAGGAGAGGTACTATAGATGGAACTCTCTTCATCAAAGGACAAGGAAACGACATTCTGCTAGTTCAAGTATATGTGGATGACATCATCTTTGGCTCAACCAATTCAAGGCTCTGCAAAGACTTTGAAAAGCTGATGAAAGATAGATTTGAAATGAGTTCAATGGGAGAACTTAATTTCTTTCTGGGAATTCAAGTGAAGCAGGTTGAAGATGGCATTTTCATAAGTCAGTCAAAGTATATTCAAGATATACTCAAGAGGTTCAACATGACTGATTGTAAGACTGCTAAGACACCCATAGCCAGAAACCACTCTCTTGGTCCAGATCTTGAGGGGAGTGTGTAGATGAGCACTTATACAGGGCTATGATTGGGTCTCTTATGTATCTTACAGCTAGCAGGCCTGATATCATGTTTGCTACATGTATTTGTGCAAGATATCAAGCTAATCCTAAGATGTCTCACTTAATCACTGTGAAAAGGATTTTAAGATACCTCAAAGGTGCTTCAACACTTGGTTTATGGTATCCAAAGAATTCTAATTTCAATCTGTATGCCTATACAGACAGTGATTATGGTGGTTGCAACATGACTGCAAAGTCTACATCTGGGGGATGTCATTTCTTGGTGGAAGGGTTGTCTCATGGCAATGCAAGAAACAACCTGTGTGTCTGCATCAACTGCTGAGGCTGAATACATTGCTGCTGCAAGCTGCTGTGCTCAAGTGCTTTGGATTCAAAATCAGATGCTAGACTACGGATTTAACTTCAAAGAGACTCCTATCCACATAGACAACAACAGTGCTATCTCTATCACTGAGAACCCTGTGCAGCACTCAAGGACCAACACATCAACATCAGGTATCATTTAATAAGAGATAACTATGAAAAGGGGTTAATTAAACTAGTCAAAGTTCACACAGATGAACAATATGCTGATCTGTTCACAAAAGCTTTTGATGAACAGAGATTTAAGTATCTGATATCAGCTATTGGGATGATTAACTTTGAGTAGATTTTTTAAAAACTAATTCTAATTATTTCTTCTTAAATATGTGTGTCCTAAGTTGTCTAGTTCATCACTTTCATAAGCTCATGTTTTCTTTGAATGAAAAACTCTTTTTGAAGACTTTCCTTGGATTCTTGAAAATTTTCTGACACTTCGGAAGATAACATTTTACCTTCGGAAGAAAAATATGTCTTCAAAATAAATGACTGTCTAAGAATTTTACCTTCGGAAGAAGTCAAATTTATCTTCCGAAGCTTAAAATTCTCAACTTAGACACTTATTCATTTTTTTAGGACTTTTTCCTTCCGAAGCAAAAATTACTTTCGGAAGCTTTGTTCATTCTTATACAAAGCATCCAAAAGTTTATTTCTCTTCCGAAGCATAAATCTTTAAGACTCTCAGGAAAATTCTTCCGAAGTCACTTTAGCTTCGGAAGCTTTTTCAATCAAACTTCCGAAGACAAATTACTTTCGGAAGCTTTTCGAATTCCAAGAAAACTACTTTTTGAGCAAAAAGGTAAACTACTTTTTCAGAGGTGGGACCGACATACGGATTTCAAAGTTTATCCTCTTTCATTAAACTTTATCTGAAATCCTTCTCTCTCATATAAACCCAACGGTTTCCCCCCTCTTCTATCATCTGCTTTTCTTCCATACCTAAAACCCAAAGCTTTCTCTCTGAAATTTCCTTCCCATTCTTTTCTCTTCATCTCTGAGCTACCTCACAATGGCTGACCTTACACACAGAAATGATCCTCACTTTGCCATGCAGCTACACAGACAACACAATCAGGTTGCTCTGTTATGCTCTGACAAAGATCCTCATTTCTCAGAGGTTTGCCGTTTCTTGTCTTTGTCTCACTACTTCACCTCCCTAACCATTGATCCTCCTCTATATGAGGATCATTTGCTTGAATTCTGGAAGACCTGCCAAGAGGTCATTATGGATGGGGAGAAGGCACTGTCTGCCACAGTGCAGGGGAGAACAATTTTCATCACTCCGGCCATCATCAACCGACATCTTCAGCTGGATGATGAAGCAGGTGAAGTGTTCTTTCCAAAAGAAGCGGTTAATCATTCCTTCGAGCAGATGGGCTATGAAGGAGATTTCTCTGTAAAGACCTTCAGGAAAGGGAAGGTCTCATCCCAGTGGAAATACCTGCTCCATGTGGTTATCCACAGCTTATCAAACAAGCATGGTGGATGGGACCAGATTCCTGAGGATCTCTCCTTTATAGTTCATGGATGGTTCAGGGGTCAAGTTCAGGTATTCACAATTTGTTTATACTAATTTACTTGCAAACTTAGACTCCTTAGAATATTACATGTTTCCTAGATATGTTCAACACATTCTTAACTGTGAACTGGGCTCACAGTTGAGGGAACAGGCAATATTCTTAAACTGGGACAGATGAAGCCCGGCATCTTTAAAATTATGAAGAAGCCAACTGTAGGCTTCTCAGGGGTAGAAACAGCCCTAGTCCCAAAATGTTAGAGCTCATTGCTCAAGGTGACAACATAGCAGTCCAAGCTAGTGTTGAACCCACACCTACTGCTCTCCTACCCTCTTCACAACCTCCAATATTCATCACCTACAAAAGAAAATCCCAACGAACCCCTGCTCAGGCTATTGAGTCTGTGCAGGCCCCCAAATACTCAACCTTACAGGAAGAAGTGGACTCCAGAGCTCCCACTTCTCCTGAGGAGCAAACCACTCCCATTACTTTACCTATCAGGGCTGAGGTTCCTCAAGCTCAACCTGATGAGCTCATTAGCCCAACAACTGTAAGCCTTCACTCTGAGTCTCAACACTCAAGTGAACAACCTTCAGGGACAGCTACCATCCCCAGCCTTTGGATCTAAACCAACCATTCCCAACCTATCCTTTTACACTGATGAAGACTTAGGATTCAGTGAGTACCATGAGTCTCTCTTCTCCTCCCCTACTCAAAGAGAGATGAGTACCTCTGACTCTCCTCAGTCTATCCCTCATCAGTCACCTATTACTGAGGTGGACACATCTGAACCTGTTCAGGATGTCCATATGGAAGAGGCTCTCACTTTTGAAAGTGATTACATCATTAAGACCTCAACCATGGCAACTCAGCCCATTGGCATCTTAACTGAGGTTGCCAGTGAGCAGAGGAAAACCAGCAGCCAAGAAACTCAAGCTGGTGGTGAGAGAGGGACTTTGGTCCAATCCTCTCATCCCCCAGTGATTCTTCTGATGAAGATGAGGGGAATTTGAGACTAAAGGTACAACAATTGTCACAAACATGCACCTATCTAGTCTCTAAGGTTAGTCACTTGGAATCTCAGGTGACTACCCTGCAAAACAGGGTCAATGATCAGCAACTCCAGATTTCATATCTGCAGGAAAAACTAGCTGAGAGACCTTTAGGAGAGCTCAACCAGGAACACAAGAACCTGTGGAAGTGACTGATTTATCCTCCAGCTCACCTATGCAAGTGGGTGATGCTACCAAAAGGGGGAGAAAGTTATCACAACCACAGAACCTGGGAGTTCTTCAAAGAGAATGGACATAGAGGACTCACCATCCTCACTTGCTGTTGTGCATTCTCAGCAACTTCCTCAAGTTCACATTAATGTGGACTCTATAGACTCTCTCATCAGGAGTCTCTTTGAGGAAGGTATACCAGGGCTGTCTCATCTCCACCACATGGAACTGGCAACTACATCATCAGATGGAGGTATGATGATGACAGAAGAGCCCTCATACTTCACAGAGTTCAAGGTCAACAAGAAGTCTTTCAGTTCCAAAGCCTGAGCTTCTATGAAGGACTGGATTTAGTCAACATGCCACTTGTCAATCCAAGCAAATCTAGACAAGCTGACAGGCTGGCTCAAAGAATCCAAGACAGGATCCTTGCAGAGTTCTCTCTAAGAAGGAGACTTAGGCAATCAGGCAATGTCATCGGTCAACTGGATGCTGAGGTGACCCTAAGATTAGTTTCATAGGGGAAACCTTGGCTGAAGGCCCAGTGGCAGAACCTGAGACCCCTGTCTCACCATCAACAACTGCTGCAGAGGTCCAAACTCCATCTGAGACACCTGCTGGTGAAGGTGTCTCTCAGCCTCTCTCTGGCCAGAGCATGGAAGCTACACCAAGCAATGAAGGCCAAGCCTCAATCCACCCTGAGTCACAAAGGTCTGTTGTGACAAAGGGAAAAGGAAATGACTCCTGAGGAAATTGAGGAGGAAGAGAGAGAGAGGAAAAGGAGGCTAAGGGAGAAAGTTCTCTGGGTCATCAAAATTCATGCAAGCTGCAATCAGGGCTGCCCCCAGACCAAATACTCAAAATGATGAACAAAGGGCAGTCAGGATTAATTATTTACAGACCAGGAACTATGATGTTGATGAAATCATCTCCCTCCCCTTAGAAGAGTTGAATGAACTGGCTGACATGGAAGTGTCAAGAGAGATAAAGGAGAAAGAGGATGCAAGGTTACTTCTCCAATTCAAAGAGGAGGAGACAGAAAAGACTTCACAAGCATACTCCCACCTCTCTCCAGTTCAAGAAAGTCCTGCACAGGAAGATGTGGCTCCACAAGAACCTCAGGTAGATAAAGAAGAGGATAGAATCAAAATGATAAACTACCTGAGTGCCACAGGCTTCTATCAGGCAAATACACTTCTTCCCCTGTCCTATGACTTCATTGAGTTCGAGTACTTAAAGCAACTTGAGCTTGAGTTAGTCAAAGAAAGAAAAACAACCAAAAGGAAGCTAAGGGAAGAAGCTGCAAAGTCAAGAGCCATCATTCAAAAGAATGCAAAGAAGTCTGCTGACAGACAAAGAATGATGAGCTTCTTGAAGTCATATGGATTCTCCGGAAGGAGACTTGGTCCCATGTCTCTATCTACAATGGATGAGCATATAAGGGTAATCAAGCAGAAGATTAAAAGTGGTGAACTCATTGATTTGCACTCTCTTCCAAGTCAAGTCCCACCTGAAGTGGAGGTCAAGTTTGAACAACCAGAGACACCTGAACCAGAACCTCCAGCTGAGCCTCAGCAAACTTCATCTTCTGATCCAAGACAGGGTCAAACTCCCTCTCCTTCTGAACCTGTGAGGAGGAACACCCAACTGAGAAAGACACTGATGATCAACATGGTGCTGCAGACCAGTCTTCTCAGTTAAAGACATTAAAGAGGAAGAAGAAAATGGCCTCTAAACCAAAGACTAAAAAGAAGAAGCCAAAGTCATCTACCTCTACACCCCAGGCTGAATCAGATCAACCTGAGGAAGTGCATGATGAGGCAGCCCAATCAACTCCTATGCAAGTGGCTCCTCTAGCAACCGAACACCCATCTTATCCTGGACTTACTCTACCAATCCAGAAAGATGGAATGTTATCAGAGATCAAGGTGTTGAAAATGTCTACTCATGGCAAGACATAATCAACTTACCTCTGCATGATCTCTTTGAAATGAGAAGATACTATGAGAGTCTTGATGATCCTGACCATCAAATGAAGAAAGGGATGGTCTTGATTATTCTGAAGACTACAAACATTTAAAGATCTTCTAAGTGTTTTGGTAGCATCAGCCTAGGGGGAGTTTGTAAGGATTCCTGAAGTCTGATGCAACCCAAAACTGCCTAAGTGTTTCAGCAACATGCACTAAGTACTGAAGTGAAGAATGCTTCGGAAGAATTACACAAAGCATTAGAAAATACTCTAAGTGTAATATCTTCCGAAGCCAAGACCAATATCTTCCGAAGCCTAACATGAAGTCTTCCGAAGCTTGAAGAGACAAAGTCTTCCGAAGCTTCACCTATGAAGACAGATTTCTTCCGAAGACTTTTAGTACACATGCTTTATCTGATGTACTGTTCCATAAAGCACCTTTTCCGCTGCGTCTCTGATAAGTCACCAACTTACAAGAGTTGGTGAAAAGGTCCATGCTTTTGGTAACTGTACATTGAGGTCTTGAGTCTGAAACTTTCCACTTTATGTACTTTATCCTTTTTATAATGTATAAGGATGTGAGCTATGGCATGTCATAGTCACAAGGTCAAAAGGCAGATATGCCTTTTGATCCTACAATTGATTTTGTTAGTGTCTAGTCAATTGTATCCAGCTGGCTTTCATAGTATAGCCGGCTGTAGGTTGTAGTATAAGTATTCCAAGTTCTTGTATCTTTCGGTAATGCTTTGTAACACTTGTAAAAGAACTTGAGAAAGCAATATACTGCTCCCTTGAAAACTATACTCTCTTGTTCTGTCTCTTGCTTTACTTGTGTTCTCTGCATCACCTTTGGTTACCTAGTTCACTGTTTGATTAACGTTTAGTTAATCTCCTCATTGTGTTTGTTGTGTTGTAATTGTGTTCAAGCCCTTGAACGATCCTGCAATGGCCATGCTTGTTAAATGGTGGGTAAGGTTGCAGAAACGAGAGAAATGTCTATTACTGGAAAACAATTTGGTGTATTCATCAAAAGGCTAATAAATTTTTCTATGATACCACCTCCAAATTCATCGGAAAGGCTAATAATTTTATCTATGAGAAAAAATGTTAGCCAATCCACAATCGGAGGTTTCAAAAGACAGCGATCATTGTCCGAAAACCAAAATTGCTGAGTAACATTAATGAAGTCATCCTTGCCATGTGTAAGGGTTCAACCCGCTCATATCCTAAGTCCAACTCTATACAGCCATATGCACATGAAAAAGTGACAACGAGGCACTATAATCCATGAAAACTTTTGAACTCTTATCTTTAGCGCCCTCCCTTCCATTGTTTAAAGTGAATCACACACAATCATTTACTTAAACTAAACCAGGCTTTGGTTTGTGTAATGGTTCTAGATTTTTGGTGTCCCGAATGCTTCCAAAGGTGATCTATGTAGCTTTTTTAAGAGCAAATTCCATACAGCTCTTAAAATCTTATAGTGCCATGTGAGAGACACAGATACACAAACAAAAATATAGTTTATCTGTTTTCGCAGGGTGTCCATTGTAGACCTATACTTTTTATATATTCTAACCACCCACATTCATATATCGATATACAGCTTGTTTTTGTGTTACGCAAGGCTTATATATAATATATATATATATATATACCCACACACACACCACACACACACACATATATATATACACACACCAACACATATAATCTATATAGATATACATACATAATTATATATCACACACATATATATATACATATATATATACATAATATGGGAGGGTTCAAACGAGAACCACTTTTTTTGTGAGAACTCTAGAAACCAATCTCAGCCACTCATTTTTATCATAATGCAAATCACATGTCATTTCCCCCTTTTTTTTTAAACTTTTATAACTTTTTTTCAGGACATCATTTTTTCAAAAAAATGATCATAAATTCAGTATTTTTTATCTTTCCAATGCCTACCATATTGATATACTTTCTAAAAACATCATCAATTGGTTATTTACATATGTGTAAATCTAGTTATACACATGTGTAGTACTGGATTTACACATGTGTAAATCCGATATTACACGGTGTAAACGAATTTCGTTAAAAAACGAGATTCTTTTTTTTTTTATAAAAAAAATTTTAATTTTTTTATGAAAGATGGAAAGTAGGGAATATTTTTGTATTTTTATTTTTTTATTTATGTTATTTTTATATATAAATTTTTTTAAATATAATTTTTTTATATTTTGCCATTGAGAAACTATGGTTGAGATT